>VXBX01005243.1:17538-42905 GCA_013400415.1 Scytalopus superciliaris | reverse complement strand
AAGGGGTAGCTTTGCCCAACTGACTCCTCTCACACCTTGCCAACCCACAGAGTTTTTGCACTTTTCTACTACAAATGAAAAGCATTTTCTTAAAGATCTATTACAAATTAATAGTGTGCACTGATAATTTTATACATATGCATAGCTGGGGTGGTGTCTGTGCTGGTGCTTGCACAGTTCTTCTCTCTGGTAGTCATGTTGCTCCCTTCAGTCTCTCAGGGGTCTGTCAGGAGGTCTCCCTCACTTTGAACTGTTGATCTTTTGGTGAGTCACAGGCCCTATTTTGTTGTTTTTCCCTGGAAAGTCCGTTAGCTCGTTTGTATCAGCTGTGTAGCTGCTGCTGATAGCCCAGCTGAATTCTGATTGGATAACTTTGAATTAAGTTCTATTTTAGTATCTTTGTATCTCTGATAGGTCTTGCTGCCTCCTGCAAAAGATACATTTGCAACTAACAAATTCTTAAGCTTGCATAGCCAGGAAGCTCTTTTGACTAAAACTTAAATCTCATAACTAAAATCTCTAAAGTTATAGCAAAAGCCTTAAAAATGCTCAAAATGTCTTATTCATACAGTTTCGTATCACATACAGGAAAAGTAAGTTAAAACACATCGTTGGTGCACTGGTTTCTGGAGCAGAGGCTTTTGCTGTGGAGTAACATGTCCATTTGGGAGAGACATGCTGTGGCAGAAAAAATCAATCCACTGTGTTAGTCAAAAGGACAGCAAGGTGTTAAATTCCACACCTGGGGCCAAACTCCTGGCCAATGTATGCATGGCCTGCACTGAAATGAGCCAGAGCAGGCATAACCATGGCAGTGGGACTATTCATGTGTTTTGCCTTGTGCATCTGTAGAAGGAACTGCGTTAGAGAACTATCTGAAAGCAATTTAGCATATTCTCTGCACAGTGTGATAGCTTCATTCCCACCAAGTATGTGGTGCTGCTTAAAGGTCAGTGTCTGTGCTGCAAGAGGTGTTAGTGCAGCTCTTTGATGCACTCTTGGCTGCAAGTCAGCCATCTGTCTGGGGTGCCTTAACTGGATGTTTACCTAATCTCTACACCCCTAGCAACCAGGTCAGTTTGACACAGTCTTGTTCCTTCTTTCATCCTATATGATACTGAAATATGTTTGAGCAAACCAAGCGAACTCAGGAAAAAAAGAGCAACAAAATCTAAAGCAACAGCCAGAACCTCAACGCTCAGTAGAAGTATCACCAGAGCTTGGCACACAGCCAAACACCCCATCGGCTCACTCTTGCAATTATAGCAGCCACTGTTTCTACGGCTGGAATGTGAAAACTCAAGGATAAGCAGCACATGAAAGCAGGCTGTGTGAGCATCTGGGATTTGTCAGTGTCAGGCCAGCCAGCAGTTTTAAAGCTACAGGGAAAAAAAAAACTTTGAACAAAGAAAGTGAAACAGTAACACTAACAACATTTTGAACTCAAGACAAAGAATTAACAGACAACTCAGCTATCATGGAAACCANTAACAGACAACTCAGCTATCATGGAAACCACAACAGACAGGGTAGAGACCATGCCTTCTGGCCAACTCCCTCAGCAGGACTTGCACCCTGACAGCACGGCAAAGACTGCAATTATCCTAACACACAAACTAAGAGGGGAACTATTGCTTTTATGTGTCCTTAGGGAGTGAGACATCCTCTGCGAGTAGCGCTTACTTAAAAGACCACATCACTGCTGCTTCAGAGGTTGCTTATGTGATCATATCAACACATGCTCTCCATTCTGGGACAAGCCGTGCTGCTGCCTTATGTCCGTCACTAACAGGGTCCCATAAATCTTTCCCTAACTGCTGCCCCCAGCTAAGCAGCTCCTCTAAATCTTTTCACTTTAAGTCTGTTTCAGTCCCCCTTGCTAACCTCATCACGCATTCCATTGATGCCTTTTCTCCTGTGGATACTGCATCATGCTGCTGCCACACGTAAACTTACGATATTCCGTCTCTCTCAGACGCCTGGCACTTTAAACACGAAGTCTACCAGCCCACAGCAGCATTCCTCACTTTTTCTTAAGTAACCCCATTTTGTTCCTTACCGGATCACATCAGAGGTCACCATATGTTGGGGTTCAGATTCCCATGTGAGACCCGGGACGACTCCACACACCAATATGATGTTCAAGAGAAGCCATTTATTAAAGGAAGGTCACATATTTATACACTTCCCATATCTGTCCAAGAGTAGTAGTTTGCTACTATAGGCTGCATGCCACCAGCACATGCTGTTCATGCACTCCTATTTGGACCATGATTGGTTGGCAACTTTGCTCACTATATCTTGTTATTGCTAATTGCATATCTCATTATTTCTACTTTCTCATCCTGAGCTTATCATGGTCTCCTTGACCTTCTTAACCTTTCTCATCCAGTAGCTGCATATCTTGAACAAACACCAGGTGTTGTGATCTACACTCTAACCACATGTTGGAACACTACATTCATGCAAAACAATCCCACACACCTGGAATGCCAGAACTCCTCCTATTAGCAGTAACTGGTGTGGAGACTTCACTGGGGGAAATGTATAAACTGGTGTGGTGGGATTAGCTGCTTCTCATCCTTGACAGGGCTTGGGCACTGAGTTGCACAGCCCACTTTCTTTCTCCGTGTTCAGGTAAGATGTGTCATGTGTCAGTGCTGGGGCTTGTTTGTCATTGTTGCTAAAAGTGAAGCAGTCTGGCCATGGCTTTCCAAGTTGTTTCTGATAAATAATCGGGGTTATGTGTTGGAAGTGAGCTACATGTGAAACCCTGCCTTACTTTTTTTATTTCACTAAAATGGCTCTCTTTGAAAATACATCTTTCCCTCTTTACTGTGTCCAAGTAGGGAAAAAAAATTGAGTGGTAATAAAACAATATCATGAGAGGTAGGTCAAGGTGAATCAGGGCAGTCCTGCCCATCCCTTATTTTGTATGCTGTCCATCTGTACATCACTCTGGGAATGATGGAGTGAGCTTGTAAGCAGTGCAGAACAGACATGTGAACCTTATTTAATCCTATTTGACTTGTCATTTTAATGACAGATTTGGGGATGACCGGTTGCATAGGACTCCAAGAGGTGCTGCTGGTTTTAAATTCCTGTAGTTTCATATGTCATGCATTTGCTAAAAAACAAACTGTAGCCTATAGAGTTGACCTGTTGTGAATTCTTTACTTACGTTTCCTGTGGCTTAGCTACTACTCATATCAGTGCAGAACTCAAAAGCCACATCACAACCTAGATAATGAGTTGAAAATATCAGAAACAAATTTAGAACTAAAATCAAGATTTCCACTCATTTAAATCTGCTTTGCATGTGCATTTCTTTAAAGAAAAATGGTTTGGGGGCCAGGAAGCCTTTCTGGCTGAATTGCTTGATATTTGCATGCTGTTTGAACCCCTGAGTTCATCTGAGCTACCAGGACTGACAGAAATAAGACAACTTTTCTTCTGTACTCAACACTAGTCATCAGCTGCCTCCTGTCTGTCTTGTTCTGTTGCCATTCTCATTATGAAGAAAGGTTTGGTTCCCTAGTTGACTTTTTGGATGTCCAAGAATGGTGCTTATTCTTTTGCTTTGGATGATCTGGAAAAGCAGCTGGAGAGGAGATAGAGAAAACTGGAGACTATATGACTTCCCTCAAAGTTCCCATGGAGAAAGATCATCAGTAACAAGTAAAGCCCGTGGACTAGGTAAGCTGCAACAGTCCTTGCTCAGGTTTGTGCTTTGGTTTGTTAGTTCAAAAAAAAAAGTTTTGTTATCAGCCCATGAGATGGAGCTTGTGCAGGAGAAAGGGACAGGAGAACAGAGAAGGGTAAGCTGCAGTCTGCCTTGGTTATGCTTCAGTGGCCAAAACTGGGAACTTGGCAAAGAGGAACAGAGCCTGTGTGGTGGCACAGGAGTTACTGGCCTTTTGGGCGGTATTTAGAGTTCTAGCTTAGTGCATTAATTCTGAGAATGCCAATGGCTAAAATAGAACTTTTTTCATTATTTTGAATGCTAATTGAGCTTTATTCCCACTACCCAAGTAGTGTTCAACTTGATTCAGTGTCAATGTAGTTTTTCTGTTCATAGTAATTTTGTTTACATTCTTTTCATGCCTCATTTTATTGACTTATCATTACATATACAATGGTGAAATGTGCATAGATGACCCATTCAAGGGGCTCTCCTGATAGCCCGGTTACTGTCAACACAGTGCGTGGAAGTCAGGGTGCCCAGCCCCACTTCCCCCAGGGCTGGCTGGGCTCACCCACCACCTACACTTTCCAAGGCTCTCTGTTTTGCCACCAGTGTCAGCAAACCTGGGAATCAATCGCCCTTAGAAAAGGCAAAATACAAAGTTCTGTTGCAGTTGACTAACCCGTCTCATTCTTGAACACGACTTTAAATAAGAATAACTCTTCCAGTCCAAACATGTTTTACCTGTAGCATCTGGAAGGTATTATCCATTTGGGCTTGCATTTGAATGCTAGGTACTAATTTCAGACAAGTGCCTATCATTTGAACAGTGTGCAGCTGCAGCAGCCCCAAATGATTAGTACCTCTAAGTGGCAGCCATTTGATTCTTTTTCCTGTTTTATCTCTGTAGTATTTATATGAGCACCCACAGCATGATTGATTTCCCCTGCCTCCAACTGGCTGAAAGGTGAGTATTGAGATCAGCTTTACCCTAGGACCCAGTTACAGTCAAGGGGCAGTGATCCATCACTCCAAAGAACAGTCTGTCCATCAAAGAGAAAATGTGATAAATTATTTATTGCACTTCACTGACTGTTCTTTAGATGCAATGCCTAAATTTTTTATGCACAGAACAGAAAAAATTAATTCCAAACAAAAAAATTATGTATTAAACAGTGCGTGTGGCTCCACTCTATGTTACCAGAGGTTAGCCAGTGTGGCAATACTGTCCCTAAGGCAGCTTCTGTGCTTGCCACTGAATGTGACCATTGCTTTTATTTCTCTCTTTTAAAGCAGTGTCCAATATTAGGCTCAAGGATCCTTCTACTGTGGCTAGTACAGAAGGGCTCTGTTTTATAGTTGCAGAGAAACTAGTGATTCAAATCAAATCCATTTCTCTTTGGAAACATGAGATAGGATCCCTTGCTTGGAACCTTATTTAGTAGCTGCAGCAGCTGCTAATTGAACTGCAGGGCCACGTGCTGAAATGGCAGCAGCTCTCTTATGTGTGTAGGAAAACTCGCTCTTTCTGAAGGTAGTTATATCTCAATTATTTGTTCAGCTAGTGATTGCTTGCTGACTCATTCAATATTTGGCATTGCTCAGCTGAGTTGGGTCTTCAGGTTGTAATTCAAATCACAGACTTCATTTTTCAAAGCAAAATGAGCTGCAAGTAATGTGATAGTGTATAAAATTTGAGAAGCTTTGGGAAAAACTCGGCACAACTTGACCTTGGTATCTTTAAATTATTTTTATTAAATGCTCAATTTTAGTAAAACAGAAGTTTTACTTTGGGTTTTTTTTTTATTTGCATTTGTTTTGAACACTTTGCTAATGGTTTGATAAACTTAATGCTCAGTACTGTGTCATTCTGCAGCTCTTCAAACCTTTAGTTCTTTTCCATGTGATTCCTTACTTAGCAGTTGCTTGACTAAAGTGGGAAGTGATTTCACAGTTAGACATGGTCCATGAGAGTCCATCACACACATTTCAAACCAGAAATACCTGGTATGTGGGAAATGTTAGGCTCAGAGAATGGATTTTTCTTTCAGTTTCTGTGTAAAAGCTCAAATCTATCTCAGTTATCAAAAGTTCTCAAAACATGAAAAAACTAATTTTTTTCTTTGGTCAGAATTCTAGGAAGCATCTGGTTTTAGTTAAAGGATGCAGGTGTCTCAAACACCCTGTAACTCCCAACTGAGGGACATTCCTGAGGAGAAGCATGTTTTGGCAGTGTGATTAGTACATCTCTCTGAGTGTGAAGCAAGAAAATCCTATGAAAGCCCTGTGACCCTTATATTCTAGCAATGAGTCCTGTGGTCAGCCGAACAAACTGTAGTGTTGAACAGCTTTAAAAACAAAAGAGTCTCACTTATTACTGCAGTTGACTGTCTCCTGAACCTTGCATATGTCTCAGTCTTAGAAGAAACAAGTTAAACACCATGGCCTGCACTGTGAGAAGGGAGCCCTTATAAGTACATGTGAGTAAGTATAGGCAATTTTCAGATCCCAGATACAACCTTATTATTAAACTGATTTAGTTGTTTTCTAAATGAGTTGATTTGGCTTTCACTGGATATAACAAATCACTCCTGTTCACTTGTGTTGTTTAAAAAGAGTCCTGACACATATAATAGAATCTTATTGGGTTTTAGACCTTAAAGCTCATCTCATTCAATCCCCTTCCATGGGCAGGGACACCTTCCACCAGCCCAGGTTGCTCCAAGCCCCTTCCAGCCTGGCCTTGGACACTTCCAGGGATGGGGCAGCCACAGCTTCTCTGGGCAGTCTGTGCTGGTGCCTCACCGCCCTCACAGTGCTCTGAGCTGACTTCATAGATAACACAACATCAGACAGAGTAAAAGGTGCTCCTGTGCTTGATCAGCGACTCCTCAGCATGTCCTCCAGCTTCCTACTTTTGCATTCAACTCAGCTCTCCCATTTGNAACCTTCGCTGCCAGCCCAGGCAAACAGCCCTTGGAGCAGGCCTGGCCTAACACAGATAAGCCAGGCCTAAACACCGAGAGCTGCCAGCGTGCTAACCCGAGGAGGAAAGGAGAGCAAAAGAGAGAGAACACCTCCCCCTTCAGCTTATATACACCTGATTACGTAAAGAGATGGGATGGAATACTTCCTAGATTTTGACCCTGGTTACCAAGGAAGGCCTACAAAAAACAACCCATCACAGCCTGCAATGTCTACAACTGTGTTACCTGGTAAGGCTGATGACCCCCTCTACTGTGAAGTGCTCTCAGCCATCTTTACCTGCTGTCTTGACTGCAGTAATTTCTTTTCTGTATGGCACATTTCAGTTTGTATTTCTGTGTGTGGAGGATGATGCTGTTGCTTCTCTTGTGCTCAGGTTCATCACTTTTCTTCATAATTTAGTAGGTTGTAAACTCGCACAGTGGATGTGGCTACTTCCTGAAAAAGGACAAAGCTCTGGACCCCAGGAAACCACTGCTTTAGAAACCATATTTCTAACCTTGCTACTCATTTTTAGTAAATAATCTTAGGTTTCTTGAAAATGACACATAGTCCAGTAAGACCTACATACCAGTGCATGAAGGGAGATTTCAGAAAGCCTTGTTTTTATAGAATGCAAAAGTGACAAACATTTCTGTTTAGATGAGGATTTTTCTCCAATTTTTTGTTAATCTAGAGACACGTGTTTATTATTAGTCTAATTCTAGTAACATGAAGTGAACTATGCTAATAACAGATTTACTCTGTGAGGATTTGGACATATTTGTCAGGGAAATATGTTTAGAACTAGAATTTTTCTCAAGTATATACAGCCCATGAAAGACACTGTTGCAGAGAGATGACTGGCTATGTTGTGTGCTTACACTTATTTTCAGTGGAAAAAATACCAACAAAAACCTTGTCTTTCTGAGAAGTGCCTTACATTGTACTCTTCTAAATCCACACCCTTTACAGTGTGCTTTCATGCCATTTGTGAGATTAGGCCACAATTTTTTTTCTCCTACAGGCATTGGATTGCTTTCTTTGTTGCTGCCGTTTTTAAACTACATTATAATGTAGATTTATCAGAGAAGGAACCTTGGGGCAATAGACCTCCTTCTCCTGGCACATGTAGAGAGCCTGCAAGATGTATTTTTGTTCACTGAGTGATAATTCATAAACATAGTGGCTAAAAATGTAAGAATAGTGTTCCTGCAGGTGTATATCTTCAGAGGCAAAGCTGCGGCACTGAGATGATCTGAGCACTGGCTGCTCTGGGAGGAGAAAAGGGCAAAGAGGTCCTGGCACCCGCAGAAGCACAATGAGCTTGCCCCCTCCCATATTCCTAAAGCCCAAGCCCAGTTCTTGTGCCTCTGGCGTACAAGCAGCAGCTGGTTTATCTTGTCCCGAAGCTCCATGAAACCAGTGATACATCTCGCTAGTCCAGCTGGGTGCATGTTGTGTGAATGTCTCTTCCCAAGTGAGCCTTATCCCTTCTCCTGCTCTGGAAACACCTTTTGTCTCCAAAGATGATATTGCAGGGAAATCCTGGGTTTGTGCAGTCCCTAGATCAGCCTGTCACACTGAAAATTGAACCCGTAGTTACACAAAATTGTTTGCTGTTGGCAATGAGAAGTAGAGGCAAGCACTAGGGTACTCCCTGAGTCAGGCAGCATCTTGCTGTGCAGCCCTTGGAGAATCAACAGATTTTCTTGAGACCACAGGTAATAGTGTCTAGGTGAAGCATTTCCAGTGTAACTCCAGGCTCTATCAAAATACATATTTTTCCAGGTCAAGTATTGTTCACAAAGACATAATTTTTCAATTTCTTCTCCCTTAAAACTTTCTTTTCCTGTGTTTTCCTGTTTGAAAGCATGTACCTGGCAGGGATGCATGTTCAGAGAGAGGGAGATAAATGTTGGAGAGCTTCAAAATACTCACAGACAATAGGTGGGCTTTCCAAACTTCACCAGGATTTTCTGGATGATTTCATTAACACTGCTACTTTTTCCCCTGGAGATTATCTCACTAGTGTTAAAAGCTTTACCCATCACAGGTTCAGGGCTTTCAGGACACCAACTTGATACTTGCTCTCTAGACACAATTGAATGTGGGCTTTTGGCAATTGTCCTCTAAAAGACTAGAATGTTACTAGAAAGCATTTCCATCAAAAAGCATCTACAAAACCGAGAGGATGATCCCGTTCCTGAAGTATTGGCAAAAGTCCACTCAAATCCAGGCTGTAATCAGCTCCCAAGTGCCCTGGACTCTGAGTCCCCTGGAGGAACTGAGACCACCCAGGCTTTAGAGCAATTTTACTGTTTGACATCTGCATTAAATACTTTCTATTGTCACATTGAGTTTAAAAGCAGACATTGCTGTTAGAACCTGGATTAGAGGGAAGTTTCCTAAAAGAAGGTGAGCATGCTCTCCCATGCCCCCATGCTTGTTGTGCTGCTGTGCTCCTTTCTCTTACAGTTGTGAATGCTGCTGTTCAGGGAGTGCTGTTGTCCTGATTAGCTGCAGCTAGTACTGACTGTCCAATGGCTGGTGCACCCCAATCAACTGAAAATGAAAAACCAGCCCTATTCGGGACCATGTAAAGAATTGCCACTCTACAATTGCAGCATATATTCTTTGAAGTTAATCATATTTGCATATGTTGCCCAGATGCAAGCTGCTCTTTCCTAATCTGCAGCAGAGTTTAAGACACTGTCACTGTGCCTGCTTCATACAAGTCTGCAGATTGTTTCCCTTCTGCAAATGAGAGCAAATGAAGCAACTCTAGAGAGACCCTCTCGACTTAGGGCCACTTTTTTTCCATGCTCAGGCTTTCTAAAGTGCTCCAGGCATGACCACCTTTGTCTCAGGTCAGGTTTTCTGCACTCCCGTCCTTTCTCGTTCCTTCCTTCCCTCCCTTTGTCTCACCTTCACAGGCCCTTCTAGTAGTCACCAGCTGTGCCAAGCTGTTATTTCTATGAGTTTGTTGGAGGGTTTGTCTCCACTTCTTTGTGGAATAGAGCTTAGGTGAAGGAATGGGTTATATAGGTCTCTGTTACAGACTGCAACTCAATTAACTTCTTTGTTTTAGGTGATTACTGAGAGGTTCATGGGTAGTGTTCATCTACTTCAAGGTGCATCCTTCAATCTCACCCTTGCCTTAGCAGATACATTGTGCATCTCTCCTGAAGACATGTTCATTTCACCTCTCTTTGTCCTCCCACCCCACTAAGCTTTTATTAATTCTTTGGTTGTCTTACAGGAGCCAAGAATTTTGTCCATTGCTTTTGATTAAGAATCACATTTCCATATACTTTGTCTAAAGAGTATAAAGAGATTTTGTAGCAGTCATTTATTCTTCCTAGCCCATTCTCCATATTTTACAGAGTGATTTCTGAGAAATTAATATGCTTCAGTTAGTGTTTATGCACCCTTTTACTGATTTCTGTGCTGAAATATAGACTAATGGCTATCAGACAATGGGAGCAGCTCCAGAAGGGCTACTCCTGGCTAGGTGGGGCCTTGCTCTATGAACCCTAATTGCTTACACTGTTTCTAAGACTAGGAAATAAGTTACATTAATCTTACTTTTTGCAAATAGTTTCAAAGTTGTAAACCATTGATCAATAAAGGTGAGAGAAAATGCTGGAGCCTTTGGGGAACAAATAATACATTCATTACTGTGAACAAATTCAATACAAGGAATGAATCAATGTCTTAACTTGCCAGTAGTGTATTATATATTGTCCCATATAATCTAGTGCAGATAAGATTGGTATTTCTTTCATGTGGTATCTGAAAAATGATTGTACTTCCTCCAGTGAATTGTTGTTTGATATTTTCTGCAGAAGAGAATATGAAATAATAATGAGAGGGTCAAATGCTGCCTTTCCCCCAGGCATGTGGCCAGCTTGCTCGTCTGCAGTATACCTGCCAGCACCTCTCCACATTCCTAAATCCTGTGCTGATGAGAGAGAGCCCTACAGAATGTAATACAGAATGGAAGCCCTGATCCACCAATACCAACAGCACGACAAATGCATTGCATATCACAGAAAGAATTGAAAAAAATAAAATAAAAGGTTTAAATATACAGCAATTATTTAAAAGGAATAAGGATGTACTTTCATTCTGAAAACTCATCCTGTAGATTTTATGATTCTCTTTTTTGGGTGCCTTCTCTCTGGACTATGTATTACAGTAAAAAATCCCAAACGAGACTCTGGATTACTTGTCAAGTCTATCATTACACTACAAAGTATCTCAACTAACTTCAGCTTCATAGTATTTTTTCCCTGTCAAGATAGGAAAGTCACTGGAAGTCTGATGGAGAAAATATGTATGGAAGGGTTTCAGAAAACATTTTTCTCAGGAGTAGTCTAAGCTACATGTACTACTGAATGCCATCATATTAAAAGAAACCACCCAAACCCACAAAAATTACTTCCATGTCTGATGTGAAAAGTCTGCAAAACTAGGCACCTTCCATGAAGGTTCGCATGTTCCACAAGTTTTTAGTTTGGATTCTTTTTCTTCAAGGAAATGTAACACCCATTAGCCACACTAAGCCCTTTTCACTGTTTCATCCCTCTGGATACATTCAAACCTATAATGATTATTGATTAAAACACTTCAAAACCTAATCAGTGTCAAGGAGAGATGTGTTTAAAGTTTTTCAGTATGGGGTAATGGAATGAAGTAATAAAAAAGTCATCTCACAGACTGTTTCTTGTTGCTGGTGGTGAGCAGATTAATACATTCATTAGGCTGAAAAGCCAGACAAAGAAAAAAAATTAAATTATTTGATGTATGTAATAAATGCATGAATCAGACAGTATTAGACTCCATCAGCAAAGACCTGCGTGTCTTCTATGCTGACTTCCCTTTGTTAACTGATTTGCTTGAAGCCCGAATGCTAAAAAAATCCCTAAATGAACATTGAAATACCTGACGAACCAGTGCAGAACTCAGAAGCATCTTGCACAAGCTGAGCTCTCTCATGGATTGCAAACTGTCTGGTTGGGCTCTGGTTTGCTTGGATTTTTCCTGCTTGTTGTGCATAATGGGATCCCCACAGGGATGGTGCAGTTAAGGTTTCATTTTCTTGCAGTACTGTTTCCAAAAAGAACAAAGTGAGGTATTTGTGTATCAGCTGAAGAATGCCAGAGCTGCTGTGCGAGGCCCCAGAGCAGCTGCAGGGCCATGCTGAGACAGGCATGTACGACTGTGGTGTTTCAGCAGCTTCGCTTTTACAGCCGGTCCAGGAAACGGCAGTGTCTAGGCAGAACATCTAGTAACGGGGTTCTGCTGCAAGGTATGGGCTGAGAATTGGTCCAAGTCAAACCTCACCCATCCTGCTGTGGCCAAGGCAGTGGCGACTGCGTCTCCCTGTGTCACAGCTGGCAGGCCCAGGGCTCAGCTGCTCTGTCATGAGAGGTGGCTATTTCAGGTCTGGGGTGCTGAAGGACGATGGAAGGATGGCTGGGTATGCCTGCAGTAATAAAAGACTTCTTGAGGCTTAAGATGGCAGTTTTATTCATATGCTATATTCACTTTTAAGTCTTCATAGCCTGACCTGTAACTTTTAACACAGTTACTTGTAGTCAATTCCAGTACCAGGAGCTGCATGAGCTTCAGCACTGAAATTTCTGCAGAAAACGTCTGTGATTCAAAATCTGTTACTAGTCCAAACTGGTGAGCAAAAATTTAAATATAATAATAATAATATTAATAATAATAAAATATTATTATTATTATTATTATTATCATAATCCAAAAAGGCTGCATTTAAAAATGTGCTGAGGCACAGTAGATAGTTGTTAGACATCTCTCTCTTTTTCTTTTTTTTAACTTCCCTTAATTTCTGGTGGTGTTTGTGTATTGTGAGATGCAGGCTGTGATGTCCAGTCAGGTTTGAGAGCTCAGTAGTCACCTTGTTGTGTGCCCTATAAGAGTTCAGTATTTGCTTTGCATAAAGCTTTAAGATCTTCCTGAACCAGTGATTAGACCTGTGCTGGTTCAGGTAGGGCTCAGGGCTGTCGGTAAGACACAAGGTTAAGGTTGGTGATGGGCAATAGTGGGGTTAATGGTTGCCTAGGCACTGCTCATCATCCCTCCCTCCCAAGGACTCTTCTTTCAGCAAATCAGTGTTTTGATACTCTGCAGCATAGTTCTGGTTTCTTAAAACTACATTTGAGTGGTTTTCAGCTGTGACTGATGGGATAAAATACTTTGTACTTTTATTATGTGAAGTGACAGCAACAAGCCAATGTTCATAGGTAGTAACAGCAAAAGGTATTTAAGGGGACAGTGAGCATCAAGTGCATGTTGCAAGGGCCTTTAGATGTCAATGAATTGTAGCTGGAATTCTGCTGGAGGTTTTCTTGCCTAATGTTATTACTGTGATAAAGATAGATTAGTTTTCAGTGGTGTGATTTCACTGTGAGAGAAGCATCTATTGGATTATATTCAAAGAAGCTGCATAATGCTACAGTGGATTTTCTATCCCTCATTCCAACCCCATGCCAGCTATGTTAGCCCATACCATCTTTCAGCATTGGTGCCCAAGGTGGCAGGAGATGCTTCTGATTATAACCGGTTCAGGAAAATGTCCTCACTCTGCCCTCCCAACACTGGACATGTTGTCTGAGATGTTTGACGTTCTATATAGAACTCTGCAAAGATAGCTTTAGACAGATTCTTAAAATCTTTAAGTATTTTTACCATTTTTGTTCTCCTTGCAAGAACAGCAAGATTATTCAGCTGCTGTTGTGTTTTTATAAGGTACTGCTGTCTTACTAGGTCAGGAAACTCAATAAGGAATAGAAAAATTAAATTAGAACAAATGAAAAGTGTACTTTTGACAAAGGAAGGTCTAACTGCAAGGAGATGTCAGAACATGCAGAACTGTTTAATCTTTAGGTGTGGGGTGAGGCTTAAGTGTCTAATTTGAAACACTGTCAGCATGTCTGTAGAGTACAGAGGTTATTGTAGTGTGTGCAGGCACAGTCTTGTTAGCATGACTCCAGCAAGAGCAGAGAAAAGGGGAGGGGGGAGCCTGGAAGCCCTTGCAGCAGGTGTGGTACCTGACACCCCTGCTGTTACCCTACTCTGTGCTGCCACACTAAAGCCAGGGCAGTGAGGACTCCTCTGGCAGCAAACACTGTCACCTGCTGTGTAGCCATCCCTGCAGTGCCCTCCATCCACCTCCCGCTCTTCTCCTCAACCAGTGAGTTGGTTTTACTGCATGTGTCCCGAGGGAGACTCTGCCAGCCAAGCTGGCGTGAGACCTGGATTTGGCCTCAAGAGGTTGTAGCCAGTGAGACCTTCTCTAAACCAGCTCTTTCTCTGCCACTGTTGTCTCTGACCTGTCTGACCTTCTCTGTTCCTTATTGTTCCCCAGTCATGTGACCTTTGTGACACCAAGTGACACCAGTGGAGAGCAGGTCCACAGGGAAGCAGAAATTCACTATGTTGTGTGAATTTAATAACCCCATTGTCCCTTCATCTTCTAACTGTTCTAGTTATTACAAACAAAAAAGGCAAATACATCAGGTGAAGAGTGTTGGTTGGTCTGTTTCTGTCCTTTGGGCCTATATTGTGGTCAAAAACCACTGGAGCTCCATATCCCACATTTAATGATGGGCAGCTGTTCCTGGAAGGGGTTAGACCTCCATGTATACCCCGGGCTCTGTTGAATATTTATCACTAACCCCTAATGGCCGTACATCTTGCACAGCCATTTGGGTGTTATTTTTATGTTGGTTGCTGCACTGCAGTTGGGCTTTCAATATCCAGACCAGATGCTGAGGAGGCAAGAACAGTCACTCCTGCTGGTATGCATCCCCTCAATAATAATGCTGAAGTGATGAATTTATGCTTTTGACATGTTCTTCACAGTAATATTAATGGCAGCGATTACTGCAGATGACAGCAAATTAGATAGGGCAGGTTCCCCCAATGCTTAGTGCATGCCAATGAATTAGTTTTGGCATTAATATTTCACTTGACTGAAGAGTGGTACTTAAAATCTGTACGGTGCCCCATATTTTTAACTCCTTCCAAGAAAAAGAAAACCAGTCTCAGGCTACAGGTGGAACACTGACATTCATGTCTGTGCAATGATCACCCTGGGAAGAACTGATGGAGTTGCACTGGTTAGGAGCTGCCACTTCAATGAATTGTGTGGAAGTCAGAGGCAGGGAGAAGTCACAACTTTTCTTTCAGTTTAGAGATCAAAGCCTGATTTGTAAATATGCTGTGGGAGGTCAGCAAAAAGGTAATTCCGTAAAATTTCAGATGTGGTACTTGGTGGTGGTAGAGCTTGAGGTTTTTTGTTTTTTATTGCTTGGTTTGGCAGGGAAAAGCAAGGAAGAGCTTTTTGTTTTCAAAAGTTGATTCAGTGCAAATTTTTATTGCTCAAAAGGCCCAAGTAGCAAGAAAGTTTTGTCTTCAAAAGCTGAATTTATGGAAAGCATATAATAAAAGCTTCAAAATACTTAACGAGAAGTAACAGGCAAAGAGAAGTCTTGAGGAATTTTCTTCTGCACTGGGGCAGCTGTCTTATGATGTTTGTGCCATGACATGCTAGAACACCAGAAACAGTCTGGTCATGATCCTTCGGGCCTTGCTGTCTGGGAAAATTGCTCTGTACAGGTGGGAAGACATCTCCTTGCACCCACTGTCTCGTGTTAAACTGTCTCTCTCAAAGCTATTGTGAATAGAGTTCTTCATGGAACCCATGTGAAGATGTCCAAAGAGGTTTTAAGGAGGCAGGAGTTAGCAGGGCACTTATCTTGGTTTAAAGATAGTGCATGCCAGGAGGCAGGACCTCAATGGAATAGAAACCCCTCCCTCTAAATTACTGTAAATTTGAAATTGTGAGACTTCAAGCAAAGTGTGAAAATGAAATAACAGTTTACTAAAATGGAGAACAAAACAGAACAAAACAACAACCAAACAATAACAGAGAAAATGCCAGCCAAAAAATCACTCTTTCTCCTCCACACCACCAAGGCGACAGCACAGTCCTGGTGCAGTCCCATGATCCCAATGGAGCTGGGGCAGAGACGGGGACACATAAAGGAGTTCATGGTAGCATTATACCTGAACAAGAGAACATTAACTTTCTCTGTGGTTAGCAGCTGTGGCAACAGTTTCTGTGCTTGTGTGACTGTTTGGCTTCAGGATTCAGAGCTTATTTTGTTACACTTGTGTTTGTTCCATTGTCTGTGTGTTGTGTCCTGATGTAGGTATCCCTCCAATCTACATGTGTGAAGGTAAGCTGCACTGGGTCATCATTTACAGGACCCAAGAGTGAGATCAGTGCTGCTTTGCTAGAAAATCTCAGCTGTTTTTTCTTGACTTCTGTGGATTAGACTCAGGCTGGTGTATCTCATCACCCCAATTGCAGAATACCAATTAATTTGATGAAAATTTGCTTTCAAAACTTATTTGCAACATGACCAGGGCAATTAATGGGTGTTGGCACAACCCTATTGCACACTGCTTATTTGGAGAAAGTGAGTCCTTGCAGCAGGAAGAGATGAGTGTGGTGGCACAGAGTCCTTCAGGACAACTTTAGTTTTTTTGAGATGTTGACTGAAGGAAAAAGTTTTACACTTCTTTTGCCTTATCTGTTTTCTGTTTTGTTTGGCTTTGCTGATGTTTACTTTTGACAGAGGATTTGAAGGCTTGGTCATTGTTTGAGTGTGAAGAAGTCAGCACTGTTTTATCAGGGAAAGGCAGCACAAACAAGCTCCTGGAACAAAACTGAGACCATCAATTTATACATAATTTATCCATTACTTCTTTGGGCCTGTGTTGTTGTGGTGGTAAAAAAAGCAGCAAAGCAGCATACTTTATTGTTTACCACACAGTGTTATATACAGTTGCAGTGGTTACTTGTCACTTTTTGAGAGGTCCTTTCCCTTATATTTCTCCAGTAACAAAACTTCTTATTGGTAACTTTTAAGTGTTGTAACTTGCAGCCTATCCCCAGCTATCTCTTCCACATTCTTGTTTACATTCTTTCTCCATCTGTGTGCCTTCTTTTAAGGATACACCACAAAGTTGTCAAACTTAATGTCAGCACTCAGGGGGCCGGCAGACCCACTGTCCACCACCACAGGCCTGACCTTCACACATGTATTGGCCATTGTCCTTACTTCAAACACATAGATGGCAGAGAAGGGGCCAAGTGAAACCATATATTGGCTTTCCTTGTGTTTTCCTCTCCAGAATGTGTTTCTGTTAAAGCTTGAAAAAACACCAAAAATATAGATATTAGTAAGAAATCTTCCTTTGAAATATTATTGGGTTTTGGAGGGATTTTATCGCTGCCCTCTATCAACATGTGGTTATTAAAAATTGCTGTGGTTCAGCACACACTCCAGCAATGTTGGAGCAGCAATCATCAGGAGTCACCCTGGTGCCTGTGGCTTGCTGTGGTACCAGAGCCATTACTGTCATGCCTAATGCATGAAACAGGATCCTGCAAGTTTTACATACTGATAATGTTGGGAAACTGATACAGTCAGAAAAATGGGCATCAATCCCTTTTTACTGCTGAAACTTAGAAGAACTTAAAAGAGATTTCCATTACACATTCTATAGGTTGATTCCCATACTGACTTAAGAAGATCCATTTATTCATCAGTTTAACTACCACAAAAATGTGTACAAAATACCTAGAAGTATTTTCTTTTGTACTTTTAGCCTGTAATACTCTTTTTTCTTTGAAAAAATGAAATGAGAAAAATATCTAAAGGCATCTAACAAATGCTTTGTGGCCTTTGGGCTAATTTGATTCTCACTGTAGATTACTGGAGTTTGGTGGGTTCTGAGTACATTTGACTTCTTGCCTTGTACCTTTCTTGGGCACATGTGCTTCTTGGCCATCCCAAGAAATGACAGCTCAGTGCCCTGGGACCAGCTCAGCTCTGTCCAGACAGACTATCGAAGAGTTTTTGTTTGAACATTGTAAAGCATGGTGAGAATTTAAGTCATGTGTCATTTATGGGCACAATGTCCTGGATTCAGACTCTAGCATCTGTGAACAGGCTGTATCTGAGAACCTGAGATGGCCTTTATTGAATATATTCACTAGCACCTTTTTGATTGCAAACCAGCTTGTCTTGCTCTCACTTAGGAAAAATTGTGCAGAAATTAACTAACCTGAATTAGAAGAAATGTAAGCAATTGTCTTTATATTTTCCCTTGACATTTCTTTTTTTTTTTAAATTGAGTAGTTTTATTTGTCCTGGTTTAGGGACGTGGGCTACATATGCTGCTTAATGTGGTTGTAAAAAAACATGCAAACGTGATTTCAGATGGCCTTTGACCTCATGGTATTTTAATGGTTTTTCAGAATCGTTCCAATCCATAAATTCATACTGTAGGGATCTGTAGGTTGAAGTCGCATTTATTTCAGTGACAGATGCATAAGTGCACCTATGAAGGTACACCAAATCAGAAATAAAGGGACATTAGCTGTCATCTGAGGGAGGATGTCTCTACTTCCCCAACAGCTTGATTTGTTTCTGCATCTCATTCTACCAGATTAGATAAAAAGATTCTGCTTATTTCATGGGTGTGTGCATCATTATAACTAGTCCTCCTGGCTCAAACCCTGGTAATTTGCTGTTGTGGCAAAAGGAGCACCTGCCATTGCCACATTTGATAAGGCACTCACTGTGAAGGTTCTCTGGAGCAGCTGAAAGTAAAGACATTTCTCAGCCTCATTTGTTTCCCTGTTTCTAGGTGCATGAAAAGCTTTATTATGAAATGGCAAGTTTGTGAATGTATGGTTTGTGAAATCAGCTTGCATGTGAAAAGTTCCATCTTTGGGCTGGAGGACAAGCGCTAATCCCACTTCCACTCAGCATTTGAGACTAACAACACATTCACAGCCATGCACTTGCCTCCTCTCAGGGAGCACAGATCAGCATGCCCAGGCTGGAGACCCTCCTCATTCTAAAGTAGTTTTTGTTACATTGGGTAAATTGCCTTCTCCACACAAGGAGTTTCTGTAACACTAGTATTTGTTCAAACCCTTACTGTAGTAATAATCAGTTCATCTTGTGTAGCTTTTAAATGATTCATGACTTTGCACTAGGCTCTGTTCTTCATCAGAAAACAAAATTTTCATGTAACAATTCTCAGATATGATCTGTCATAGTTGTGGTAGCAATTCCTTGTCATCAGTGGCTGTGTTGTTTGAGCCATAAAATCCTTTACCTCTGATTTCTTTCTGGGAATTTTGGATTCAATAGTATTGCCAGGAATGCCTGTGGAGAGGTGTTCCCTAGGATAGTGATCACATCTTGCTTTGGGAGTTTAAGTAGGTTGGGCTCCTTACATCCCTGCACAGCTGGACACCGAGGGTGACATTCTGGGCACTGTACCCCTGAACCTGTGAGCATCCCTACAAATTGCAAACATTTTGCAGCACCTTCATTAGTAAAAGCCCTGCAGTTAAAATATGTATCAAGCTCTTCTGAGTGTCCCTGGTAGAGAGATGCACTCCAAGGCCATCAAGTAAAAAAGATGAAAGAACTCGATTATGAGGGAAGGGTCCACAAAGACGCTTTGGTGACACTGAGGTTGCACTGACAAGGTTGGCTCTTTGTGTGACCAAGATGGAGGTGAGAGAGGGACCAAAGGACAGAAGAGATGGGGATGCTATAGAGCCAGAGCTTAATAATTGTTAATTTGCTTTACATTAGTTAGTCACAGTCCCTGCTGTGTTGTGTGAGGGGTGGAAGCTGCATTTGCAGATTAGGCGAATGTTACCATTAAAACTGCCAATGCAGACCATGAGGGGAAAGGAGAGGCCTGGAACTGAGCACACCAAACTTACATACCTTGTCAGTGCCAGCAGCTGAGAAGGGAAACCCAGGATTAGAGTTAAATATAAAGATGAATTGGGATTTTGTGCTTTATTTGCACTCACTCATTCCTTCTCTTAATAGAATCAATAAAACAACTTTCACCTGAAATATTAAGCCCTAAATATTTGCTGCCAATGTAAATATTACCCTTGAATTGATTAGACACATTTAGAAAGTCAAGCCACATTCTTAATAGGGGAGAGGTGCATATTTTCAATGTTTATCATACTGTATTAGATGTTTAATTAAAAAGAAGTTCCCAGAGGATTAGCCAGCTTCATGTTGATGGCAGAAGCATACCTGTTAGCAATTTTTTGGCAGGTAATTATAATGTGGAACTGGATGGCTTGAGCTGAATATTTTACGATAGCTCTAGTGGGAATGAAGAGAAATATAATCACTCTTTTTGCTAAGGGGAAAAGAAAAATTAGACAAGTACATATACACCTGTTTGCTTCTGCAGGCTTGCTAGCTTGGTAAATTAGGAAAGAATTAGTGTGGATATTACCCAGATTTACTGGGCTGAGCTCCATGACAGGAGTCAGCTGGTGGCTCACCCTGCTTGTACTCCTGCAAACACCTGCTCTCCTGTGCTCCTCAGGGAGCCTGGGGATTTAATTTCTATTGTCTGATCTTTTGTTAGCTTAAGCCAGATCAGCAGGTTGGGATGTAGCCCTGTGTATGGCAGGTAGGGCATGGGTGGAAAAGAAAAGCCTCTTCCTCTCCTTAGGCAATGTGCTGCCTGTCCAGGTGGGATTTTCAAGAAGTGATTTTACCCAATGTAGCCACCATCCACTGATCCCTTTGACATCCCTGAGCAAACTTGTCAATGTTTGTTGATCTTAACATCACATGTGGCAGCTGGTAAATGGTGTGAGAGGAGAGACAACGATTTGAGAGTGGGGCAGATATGGAGCAGGCTTGTTTCAGAGACAGGCCTCTTGACACCACACTGCTCCTGCACAAGGGCTTCCATGGCAGATCTTTTGAATGGGTTGGGACACAGCACTTGCCACATCCATTTGCTGTTACTCATGTTGCTCAAAAAGTTGCAAATAAATACATCTTCCTACATCAGATCATCAGTTGCCTAAGACCAGCAGCAATCCTCTACTGGGACTAATGCCTGAGGTGTCACAGGAGAGCAGAAGGACCTGTTCCAGCTGGGAACCCTCTGTATGTTACCAGTCAGAAAAACCAAGAACTGAGTCTGATGACTCTCTTGGGAGCAAACTTTTGTGAGGCACTCATGAATGTGGCATTTACTTAATTTGTCTCTATCTATTCACTTAGTGACTCCATGAAAATGTGGGAACCTTAAGGTGGGAGAACTCAACCTGTATTGTTTGGAGCTGAATTAACAAAATACAGACATATTTTTAATTATTAATATTTGCTACTGACTGTGGTGTTAGCTGTCCCTGTGATCATCATGCCCCTCTGCAGTGGGATGTGTTTGCACAAGACCACGTGTTTCCTGGCCATCCTGGCCATGCAGCTATGGGAGCTACCAAATCCAGGACAAGGTGGCTGAAGTTACTCATGAGCATTGGCTGGGGAGTTTAGAGAAGCCCTGAAATACTGGGCTCAGCATTTTATAGGCATTAGGTTGAATGGACTGATATAAGGAGAAGGAGAAAACAGATGGGAGAAAGCATTTTTCAAGCAGCTGCCTGTTAACCAATAATTTAGTACACTTCCTTCAGTTCTTTTCATTAAGCCACAATATGTGGGTGTCTCATTTTCTGTGAGAGACACTGAATGTTCAAAAGACTTGGATATAATTACGCAAATGCTGAAAGAGCAGAGAGATGCACTGTGTCAGGAATAGTTCTCTCTTTTTGTGTTGTGGAGTACAACAGCCCAACACAGCACCCTTCTTCTACAGCCATATCTTTTCTTCACAATTAACAGGGTAATGAGAGGAACTGATTATTTGCAATGAGAGTGGTTTAAATCTGAGGAGTCCTTATGGGGAGTTTGGTATCAGGTCTCAGGCCCATTGGTGGCAGCTCAATGTGGTAACCCAGACTTTATCAATGTATGGAGCAAAACCTGCTTGATTATCTCTGATCTCTATTCCAGGAGAGAATTTGAGCATCTTATTTGTCACACCATATTTGCACTAATCTGAGACCCCTTGCACCTGCAGTTAAAAATACCGGGCTGAATTTTTCTAAGAATTCAGAATCACATTTCTTTTCCTGATTTTGTTGCACTGTTTGTTAATGATATGTCCTAGTAACAGGGATTGGGACCAACTTATCACTGTGTGGGTGTAACCAAAACTGTATATTCTACACCCTCTGTATCATTTCTGATGAACTGTTAATAATGGATTGTTTGCAGCAGCTGCCCAGGGCACACCTTACCCCTCAGGCTGCAAACTGGATGTTAAAGAACCCTGGGAGACAGGGGAGTGTTCCTGTCTTCACACCAATGACTCAGCTGTGATAATTCCCCTCTGGGGATGCATCAGCACCTTCACACTCAGCCTGAGGGGTCATGGCTCCTCATGGGCCATGAGGAATTGGCATAACAGGCAGCTGCAAGACCTAGACCATCAAAGATTCCAAAAATATCCCATGACTCACAGAGTTAAATCACTCACTGTGAAACTACCTGCACTGGGGGAGGACTGGGCATTCCCACCTGAACCTAAGCATATTTGATCTTGGGGGTTGGGGACTTCTGGTACCACTCATGGGATCTAGAGGGGGATCAACAGGACTGTGACTGTCACTCTTGACCTGACTGCGACCATCATCTTCACCAATAGGTTTTCCTTTCCTTTTACTTTGCACTTGGGGGCCCCACGTGGGGCTCAGCACAGGGGCCAATAAACACTATTCTGTTTGTGCCCCAAGGTGCTGGGTTATATATCTGGCTTTTGTATGTTAAAATCAGTTTTCGTCTGTATCGTTGTGTTTATTGTAATCTTTTTATTAAATTGTAACTCTGATTTGTAATCCCTCTTGATTTGGGTTCATTTCTGCCACGGGTTTACATTTAAACCAGCACATGATGTATTTATGATATTATGTTAATGATTCAAACCTCTCCTCTTGCCTGCCCACGTCAACTTCCTCACCAAAGCGCAAGCTGACTTTGCCAGGAATATGTTCCGTGGGATTAGTAGAGAGACGCCATGTCATACTAAGCACCTCTGTCCTGGAGTGAGAAGGTGAGCCCAGCATGGCTATGCTTGCCTGGCCCAGGAGCAGGGTGGGAGATGCTATGAAGTTCTAATTCTCATTCCTGATCCTCTAAATCCACAGAGTATTTGACTTGAACTGATCTCAAGCAGTAGGCATGAACATCATTCCCAGTGACTGTGGTTAATACAATGTCTTAGTTTGAAAGAAACTAAGATTTTTGGAGGCCAAGAGGAAAAGGGACAAAAACAGAATAACCACAAACACACTCCGAATTCCTAAATTTGGGATAAACTTTAATTAGGAAAAGGTAATGGGAGCAAAAGAATAACAGTCCTTAAAACCTATACACACATACACACACACGCACACACACACACACACACATGCACGAGTTAAAAATAAAACGGAACAATGTCCTGCAATTCTAATTACGGACAGCAGATGGTGATGTAGCGCCGTGGCATGGCTGGGCTGATCACAGAGGCAATGGATTCATGGCTGCGAGGTCGGTGGGTGTGGGGCTGTGATGGCAGTGGGTCGAGCAGCACCCACAGCGGGCTCCAGTGGGGCACGCCGCGGCAGCAGCAGCAGGCACGTGGCTCCTCGCAGGGGAGTTCCAACCACAATGGTGGCGATTCAGCAGCGGCAAACAGCCGTGGGCTCTGGGGGTCCGCGGGAGTCTGCGCCGGATGGCTGCATGCTCTGGCGGTTCACAGGTGGCTGCGGCAGGTGTGAAGGTCTCCCTGGGGGCCACAGCACAGCTCCAGACCTGCCACCGGCCACCACACACATGCTGGGACCAAAACAAAAGTAAAAACTGGCCCACTCACTTCCCCCTTCCCCCAGAAAAGCCACCCCAGTGTCCCAAGAAACACATCTGGCTCCCTAGGTTACATTTTTCTCAAGGTCTATGCCGGTAAGGGAAAGAAAAATTCTCCAATTTTAAAAGCATAACATTATCCGCCCTGAAATTCTTCTTCCCTTACAACAACCTACATCAAACATAACTTCCAGCTACAGACACCATTCCACATTATATATATATACATANCCTTTGCTAGATGCTGATCCCAGTGCTTGAAAGTTCCCCTGCCCAATGCTTTCAAAGTGGTTTTCAACAGCCCATTACACCATTCCACCTTCCCAGCAGCTGGTGCATGGTATGGGATATGATATACCCACTCTTTCATGGTATGATATACTGTGCTCTTTCATCCAGGTGGTAACTAAGCTGTTCTTTAAATGAGTCCCATTATCTGACTCAATTTACTCTGGGGTGCCATGTTGCCACAGGACTTGTTTTTCCAGGCCTAGGATGGTGTTCCGGGCAGTGGCGTGAGGCACCAGGTGTGTCTCCAGCCATCCGGTAGTGACCTCTACCATGGTGAGCACATAGTGCTTACCTGGGCGGGTCTGTGGCAGTGTGATGTAATCAACCTGCCAGGCCTCTCCATATCTATACTTATTCTAGTGTCCACCGTACCACAGGGGCTTCACTCTCTCAGCCTGCTTGATGACCGCACATGTCTCACAGTCATGGATAACCTGAGAAATAGTATCCATGGTTAAATCCACCCCTTGGTCTCATACCAATCTATAGGTGGCATCTCTGCCCTGGTGCCCTGAGGCATCATGGGCCCATTGACCTAGGAACAGCTCTCCCTTGTGCTGCCAGTCTAGATCTGTCTATGACACTTTGACCCGTGCAGCTCGGTCTGCCTGTTGGTTGTTGCGATGTTCTTCATTGGCTTGGTTCTTTGGCATGTGGGCATCTACATGACAGACTCTCACAATCAGCTTCTCTACATGGGCGGTGATGTCTTGCCAGGTATTCACTGCCCAGATGGGTTTCCCTCTGTGTTCCCAATTAGCCTTCCTCCAGCGGTCTAACCATCCCCACAATGCATTGGCAACCATCCATGAGTCAGTGTAGAGGTAAAGCCTTGGCCATTTCTCTCATTCAGCGATATCCAGGGCCAACTGAACAGCTTTGAGCTCGGCAAGTTGACTCGATCCACCTTCTCCTTCAGTAGCCTCTGCAACTTGTCGAGTGGGACTCCATACAGCTGCTTTCCATTTTCGGTTTGTCCCCACAATACGACACGAGCCATCAGTGAATAGGGCATACCGTACCTCCTCTGGTGGCAACTGATTGTATGGTGGAGCTTCCTCTGCACGTGTCACCTGCTCTTCTTCCTCTTCATCTCCCAGACCAAAATTCTCACCTTCAGGCCAGCTTGTGATGATTTCCAGAATCCCAGGGCAATTTGGTTTTCCAATATGGGTGCGCTGTGTGATCAAAGCAATCTACTTACTACAGGTAGCATCGGTGGCATGCTGCGTGGAAGCAGCCTGTCCTGTGAACATCCACCTCAGCACTTGTAGTCAAGGTGCCAGGAGGAGCTGTGCTTCTGTGCCAATTACCTCTGAGGTGGCTTGAACTCCTTCATAAGTAGCCAGGATCTCTTTCTCTGTTGGTGTGTACTTGTCTTTGGATCCTTGGTAGCCTCGGCTCCAGAATCCAAGTGGTCTACCTCAAGTCTTGCCCGGCGCCTTCTGCCACAGACTCCAGGACAGGCCCTTATTCCTGGCTGGTGTGTAGAGCACGTTCTCCACATCTGGTCCTGCCCTGACTGGCCCAAGGGCTATGGCATGGACGATCTCCTGCTT
>VXBX01005243.1:0-17342 GCA_013400415.1 Scytalopus superciliaris | reverse complement strand
AGCCTATGGCATCCAGGAAGGCTTGTGTTTCCTTCTTGCTGGTCGGTGATTTTGCCAATATTGCTGTGATCTTGTCAATAACCTGTAGGAATCTGGCAATGTCCATCTTGCCATTTCAGCCCCAGGAACTGAATCTCTCAAGCAGGTCCCTTAACCTTACTCTTTTTGATGGTGAAGCCAGCTCCCAGGAGAATCTGGATGATTTTCTTCCCTTTCCCAAAGACCTCCTCGGCTGTGTCGCCCCAAATGATGATGCCATCAATGTATTGCAGGTGCTCTGGAGCCTCTCCCTTCTCTAGTGCTGCCTGGATCAGTCCATGGCAGATGGTGGGACTGTGTTTCGACCCCTGCGGCAGTCAGTTCCAGGTTTCCAGCCCCTCCAGGTGAAAGCAAACTGTGGCCTGCACTCTGCAGCCAGGGGGATGAAGAAGACCGCATTGGCAATGTCAATGGTGGCACCACTTCGCTGCCTTGGACTCCAGCTCATACTGGAGCTCCAACATGTCTGGCACAGCGGCACACAATGGCGGAGTGACCTCATTCAAGCCACGATAGTCCACAGTCAACATCCATTCTCCCTCAGACTTCCATACCAGCCAGATGGGGCTATTGAAGGGTGAGTGGGTCCTGCTGACCACCCCTTGGTTCTCCAATTCGCAAATCATCCTATGGATGGGAATCACAGCATCACGGTTTGTTCAGTACTGCTGGCAATGCACTGTTGAGGTGGCCATTGGCACCTGCTGTTCCTCAACCTTCAACAGTCCAACAGCAGAGGGAGTCTCCGAGGGACCAGACAATGAACTCAACTGTTCAATTGTTTCCGTTTCTACAGCAGCTACTCCAAAAGCCCATCTATATCCCTTTGGATCCTTGAAATACCCATTCCTAAGGTAGTCAAATCCCAGGATACATGGGGCAGCTGGGCCAGCCACAATGGGGTGTTTCTGCCAATCTCTCCCTCACTTCAGCTTCCAGCACAGTCAACTACTGAGACCCCCCTGTCACCCCAGAGATAAATATAGTTTCTGAGCCCACATGTCCTGATCGCATTAATGTGCATTGAGTGCCAGTATCAACCAAAGCCCGGTATTCTTGTGGGTCTGACGTGCCAGGCCATCGAATCCACACAGTCCGATAGACACGGTTATCCTGTGCCTCTACCTGGCTAGAGGCAGGGCCCCCCTAACATTAATCTTGGTTATAGTGGTCAGACCTTATGCCTGATCGGTACATTTTGGATGTACCCTCTAGTGGATCAGATCCTTCCCCCTTGGAAATTGGTACTGTGCTCACTCTTGCTGATATTCTTTGATTCTCCTTCAGTTCTTGTACTCGGGCTGCTAATACACGGGTAGGTTTCCTGTCCCACTGTCTCATGTCTTCTCCATGGTCCTTCAGGAGATGCCCACAGCTCGGTTCATGAGGTCTGTCCACTTTCTCTACTTGTGGGGTGTCTGGCTCTGACCTCAGAGGCTCTGATTCACACTGGTGCCACCTGGACATTTTCCTTAATCTCCTCTCTAAGTTTCCTCTGCTCATCCCTGAGAGTCTCAGCCAACGTCTCTACAGCAGAGATACAGGCCTGTAACACACCCTGGACCATTCCTTTATAAACCCTGAGTTTACTCATTGCAGAGCCCACATGTCCTGGTTTTCTTCCAAGTACCTGGATGCCAGGAAGTTAAGGTACACAGGTGGCGCTTAGCATGAAAGGCTCCACCACATTTGTGACATGCACCTGACCTTGTCTGGATCGCTAGTGGTTTGCCCCTCCCTCCCAAAAAGCACTTCCAGCAGTGCTATTTCCCTCAGCTGTTGGATCCCTTCCTCCATGGTCTTCCAAGTCGTTCTGTAATGATGTTCCTGGAGGACATCTCTATAAACAAACTTTTCTCTTATACCTGATAGAAGGCATGGCCAAAGTGTAAGGGGTTTTGACTCCCTCACAAATACCTGTTCACTGCCTGGGTCCTGGGCCAAGGACCCCAAGAATCTGGCTTCTGCACCATCAAGCAGTAAGCTTTCACCCATAAGGCTCCAAATTTGAATCAGCCAGGTCAGGATGGGCTCCCCTGAGCATCGAGAAATGTCTCCTCAAATTACGGAGATTGTCAAATGACACCGACTGAGTAATTATCTCTGGC
This sequence comes from Scytalopus superciliaris, assembly GCA_013400415.1. Classification (NCBI taxonomy): domain Eukaryota; kingdom Metazoa; phylum Chordata; class Aves; order Passeriformes; family Rhinocryptidae; genus Scytalopus; species Scytalopus superciliaris. Next base: position 15,195 of record VXBX01005243.1, on the reverse strand, counting down.
TCTGGATCTGCTATCTGTGAAGGTCCCTCTTCCCCATTGTCATCCGCTAGACAAACTGATTTGGTCTTACATTTCCTTTTTTGGATAGGGGCAACTTCCATTGGCTTGGGCTGTCCTCTGGGTTTAACCATATCCTGAGTCACCTTGATGTCAGGTGTTTTACTCTCTTTCTTTTCCCCCTGGGGATGCTGCCCCCCATCGAGATTTTCCACCCCTTGGTTGGGCTCCAGGCTGCATTCTTGAGACACCCTGGCCCTGACTTCAAACATATGGTAGAACATAGTAACACAGCCTTGCAGACAAACCACTAAAAGTAAGGTGTCTCTAACATCTAGGGAGGATTTAAACTTCCCAAAAACTGCTGCAGCCAACCTGAGAGGGGGATGAGTGAAGGATTGGGAGAAAGTATTTCCCTGTCCTTCTTCCCATGTATAAGTACCATTGTCACTAAATCCCCAGAGGTAACAGTGTACATCAGGGCAGGAGTACAACCTTAGCACCATATTCAACAGGAGACTCATAGATGTCGAAGTCATACCAGTATAAAGCAAAATTAAGAACTTGACAATAATAGCAGCCCTCTGAGCTATACTTGTCAACTTACTAAGAAGGCTTAGGCCTGCTATAGATTTTGGCATGAATTTATACCAGCAAAAAAGCAGAATGTTGTAAATTACATTCCAAATACATTCCAAACTGATTTTAATTTTAACACACATANCAAAAAAGGAGAGAGAACACCTCCTCCTTCGGTTTATATACACCTGATTACGTAAAGAGATGGGATGGAATACTTCCTAGATCTTGACCCTGGTTACCAAGGAAGGCCTACAAAAAACAACCCATCACATCTTCACAGAAGAACTGCCAGAACTGTTATTCTTCTTGGCTCGAGCCCCACGTTGGGCACCAATTTTGTCTTAGTTTGAAAGAAACTAAGATTTTTGGAGGCCAAGAGGAAAAGGGACCAAAACAGAATAACCACAAATGCACTCCGAATTCCTAAATTTGGGATAAACTTTAATTAGGAAAAGGTAATGGGAGCAAGAGAATAACAGTCCTCAAAACCTATACACACATACACGAGTTAAAAAATAAAACGGAACACTGTCCTGCAATTCTAATTAGGGACAGCAGAGGGTGATGTTGCGCTGTGGTGTGGCTGGGCTGATCACAGCAGCAATGGATTTACGGCTGCGAGGTCGGTGGGTGTGCGGCTGCAGTGGTGGTGGGTGCGTGGCTGTGATGGCAGTGGGTCGAGCAGCACCCATGGCAGGCTCCGGTGGGGCACGCTGCGGCAGTGGCAGCAGGCATGTGGCTCCTCACAGGGGAGTTCCAACCGCAATGGTGGTGATTTGGCTCTGGGGGTCCGCGGGCAGCTGCGGTGGATGGCCGCGGGCTCTGGTGGCTCACAGGTGGCTGCGACAGATGGCTGCGGGCTGTGACGTTTCACAGGTGGCTGTGGCAGATGTGAAGGTCTCCCTGGGGGCCACAGCACAGCTCCAGACCTGCCACCGGCCACCACACACATTCTGGGACCAAAATGAAAGTAAAAACTGCCCCCCTTGCTTCCCCCTTCCCCCGGAAAAAACACCCCAGTGTCCCGACAAACACATCTGGCTCCCTAGGTTCCGTTTTTCTCAAGGTCCATGCCAGTAAGGGAAAGAAAAATTCTCCAATTTTAAAAGCATAACATACAAGCAATTCCCTTTGTCACCATGCATGCAAAGAGATCAGGTGCTAGATGGGAAGAGGTGCTTTGAGTACATTGTTAAATGGGCTGGGAACTCTAGTGGATTCCAGGTGGAAAGGAGTTTTATATGACAATGTAATACACCATCTTCCATATGCTGTGATGGTGAGTAAGCCCCTGTTAATGTCTGTAGTTCCCATGGAGTGAATTAAGCCATCAGTTACCAGGTCTGCCTGCAGGAACCTTGCATGGTTTTCAACCTCAGGTTAAAAGAAACTCAGTTCTTTACAGGCAGAGCCAGTGCTGTCTGATGTAGTGGCCTGCCAGGTCCCCTGAAAGTGACTGGAAAGGAAAGCTTGAATTGTTTTTAATCTGTGCCCACTTGCTCTTCCAGCAAAATTTTCAGAGGGTTTCATTCCTTCTGTGGTTTTGAATTTTGGTGTCAAGGGGAGAAATGGTGAACTGCTGGCAGCTGTTAGAACTTTGTTAAGAAAAATACAGTCCTATGGAACTGAGACAGCTTCTACCACTTAAGTGGTACATGAAGGAACTCTAACCTGCTAGCACAGTGAACTCAAAATGGATTTCAATTTTTATTTCTGAAAACTTTAAAGATACCAGTGTCAGAAAATAGTAAGTTCCTTGTGAGCTTCCAATAGAGTTATATGCAGATGTGGTAGTGTAGTGGTGTGCAGAGTGTCCACTCCATGAGAGAGTCTGAGACACTAAGGATGTGACAGACAAGTCCCATGTTTGTGTTGCACCCAGAGAAACAAGAATGTCTTCAGCTCCTGGGAAAGCTTGCTCTCCAGTGGGCAGTACAGTGGTTTTTACCACTTGTGTTGTCTTTGCTCCCCAAACACACTGTTGTCTCACTGTGCCTTCCTCTCCTGAGCTGGAAGCTGGACCTGCAGCCTTGGTGCAGGCAGCATTCTGACTTAGCAGCAGTGGAAGGTGTGTGTGTGTGTGTGTGTGTGTGTGTGCGCACAGAAGGCTGTGGCTTCCAAGGAACAAAATTACCATTGATCAGGAGGAAGCGGAGCTCTGTGCTTTGAGTTTAGGTTTTTGTGCCAGTATTGTTATCTGTGAATCCACTAACTCTGCAGTGCAGCTCAGGGTGCTTTAAAATTTAAATGGAATTGACTGAAACACAAAACTTAAGTACAGATGAGTGTTATTTACCTCCAGTTCTCCCTTTAATTCTTATGCTGAAGCTAAAGCAACAGCAGTAATTTTCCCCACTTTCTCTGGATGATGGTGTTCTATGTTAAAACTTGGCTTAGCAGTGTGTCTGCATTGCCCTGGAGAAAGGCAGGATCCACCTGCACACCAGCCAGGTGCTGCGAAGGAGCCAATGGCCAGGCAGGAGCTGGCACTGAGGAGAGGTGGAATTGCAGTTTGTGTGATGGCCACACCAGTGTGTGGCAGGTCAAAGAGGTGCTTGGACTGGTATGAACAGAGCTTTGCTTTTGACCACAACATTGTACCATATGTTTCTCACACAGAATCTCAAATGGTTTCTGATGATGGAGCCTGAAATATTAATGACTGTCATTACATTTCAATAATGAAAGATATACTGTTTTTAGAAACTAAGAAAGACGTATGCAGTCAATACTGGGACTTGTTTGTATCTTTATTTTTTAAAAATATATCTGCTAATGTTAGATAAACTAGGTTTCTTTTAACTGTGTAAATTTTTAGATCCTCTTCTACTCTATCAAGCTATGTTAGTCCTGAATTAATTGTACCTGAATAGATAAACAATGAAAAAATGTCAGTTTTCCTTTCTTAAAGGACCTGAGCTTCTTTTTTGTGTTTCTAACAGGACTTACTAATGCCTTTCAAAGGTATTTATTCTAAAGGACGATAAATTTCCAATAGCCAACAGTCATTCAGCAGCAGAGTTGTCTATAATGAGAATCATCATAAACAGAATAGCCAAAAGCAAAGCATTTCTGTAGTGTCATTTTATTGCTGTGTAATAGAGAATGGTGGTCTGTATGTGAGACATCAGCATAGCCATTCTAGAAGGCAGTTTTGGGAAGCTGGATTTAAGAGCAAATCTCTTTCTGTCAAAACAAGTAAGCATTAAGAAAATTAGTGTGATGACAATTAAGCTGACCAAAAGAAAAAGAAACCATTAACAGAAGCACCTCTGAGTTTTACTGAATTTATCAGTTCTAGCAAATGCTCATTTGCTGACTGGTTTAGCTGGCAAGGAAGGTGGTTGGAGGAGGGATGCAGTATACTCCTGCCTCAAACAGCTCCGCACTTGGTTCAGAGGGCCCATGCAGCGATCATGAGGCTTGTAGGGAGCATCAGGACAAGGAGTCTGTGTAGTGTCCTTTTAAATACTTTTCTCCACTAAGATTTTAGAGAAGGGAGCATGAATTATTGTGCAAGCCACAGAAACACATCCTGCAGACAGGGAAATCTTTAGCTCCCACTGTGTTAGCTATTTCTGTGCTACACTGAGTGCAGATTTGAAATGTAATGCGGGAATTTTAATGGAAAGCCAACTAAGAGCAAGAAAGTGGCAGTCACAGTATCAAGGGCTTACATACCACATTGACCCTAAAAAAATGAATCCCCAATAGCTTGGCTGACACAGAGGTCCTTCTCCTCTTACTCCAGCAGTGGTAGCTCTTAGGGCTGAGTGCAGTATCATCCTGCAGAGCCCGTTTTTCCTCTTAACCTTGAATACAGAAAGCAGCAAATGCATCTTCACAGTGATATTCTGCGGTCCATGCGGATTCCACCTGTATATTCTCCTCTCTTCCTTCCCATTTCTGCCTGGGGGGAATGCCTGTCCTCTGCCAGTCCCTCATGGGAATTACCTTTGTCCAGAGCTGGGCAAGGGCTTTAAGGTTCAGTGCATCTCCCTGTTCTTTCATCTTCCATGGATGGAGGAGTGACCCGTTAGCATACTTGAGCCTGATAACCAGGGGTGGAAGGAAGAAGGACCAATTTATTCTGCTGCTCAGGTTAAAAAAAACCAGGACACCAGCCAGATCTTAAGTCTGCAAAAGTGTTAATGTGAGGACTTCATATAGATGAGTTCATAGCAGAGACCTAAATGACCACATATATCTTTCAATATAGGATATTTTCCTAAGAAAGCCAGAACATAGAAAGATAGTGATGTGTACATATGGGTTACATAAATCTTCTGGACATTTTTGTCCTACAGTATCAGTTTTAATTGTTAAAATTACAGTTCAATTATCTGCTTGGGCACAGGTACCAAACAATAATCCTGTCTTGCTTGTCAAAACTGAGATGATGGATGATGGCAGCTGTGAGATTCTCTCTGCCGTAGCCATGAATTTCACTAACTCCATCAATGTGATAACTCCCAAGTCCTGCTATTGACAGGAACTCCCTGGTAAATTTGCTGCTCCTTAGCAAGAATATTTTAATGAATCCCAGGAGTGAAATGATCTCTACCATAAATACTATTTCATAACTTTTCAATCCAGTACAATACATAGAAATTAGTCATTTAGTTCTTGAAAGGAGCAAGTGAAGCATGGTTCAGTGCTCATCATGATATGGTTATTTATAAGTGACAATTCTGGAAGCAGTGTTTAAATTCAGCACCTCTGCCATTTCTGAGAAGAGCATTGCTGGGGGAACTGTCAGTAGTTTGGTACCAAGTTGTTTGTTACATATTTTTATAATTATTAATATCAGGTCAGTTCTTTTTCAAATATGTCTAACCTACTCTTTAATCACTATATAATCTTCAGAGAGGCCTCACCCAATAATACATGTGTATATGGCTATTTTTGATTTGAAAGGAGTTACATTTACATAGCAGTGAAGATTAGGAAGATTAGATTACCTCGTTATGTTCTATATTTTCATTATTTTTATACTAGTGATGGACAGGAAAAACTCAGTTTGCTTTCTCAGATAACACCTGGTCCTTGGGGTTTGTTAATAGGATTTTAATGAGTTACTGCAGACCTGCTTGAGACTGCAAGTGTCAGAGTGGGGGAAAGTAGGAAAGGTGTTTGGTGTCTGTTACAGTATGCTTTTCTTGCAGAAAGAACTTAGGTTAAATATTTTCTCCAACAAAATTAAAACTCAAACCAAGTTATCCGTTGATTTCAAAAACCAATTTTTTATTAATTACGTCATTGTTAAGAGACGCAGAGAGAGAGGGAAAATAAGGAAAGATTGGGAAAATGCCAAGATTAATTTTTAGAAGCAGAGAAAAGAGTATCACCACAAAACTACCCTTTTTTACCAAATTATCTATGGAGGGGTGGGGGTGTGAGGGGAGAAGTAATTTTTGCCCTTTTTTTCCCCCCTCAGTTTGTGCTGCTCCTTGATATTAGCTCTTTAGCAGCAGGGGGTCTTAACAGCTTTAGTTCACTGAAATGCAGCCGGGATGTTTGGTGTCACTGCTCATGGCAAGCCACACTGCAAGGACAGCACAGAGGTCCCCTCCCAGCTGTGCCTCCCTGGCCTTCAGAAATATGGGTGACCAGAGGGATGGGGTGAACTCACATAATGCATTTCTCTCAAGGCCAGCAGCGTCTCGGTCTCCAGTGGCAAGTAGGCAGCATGCCATGGCAGAGAGAAAAGGTGAGGAGGCGTGAGAGAGAGATTGATTTCCCTCTTCCCTGTTCCCTCTCCTCCAATTTTCCAAAATTTGTCCTCAGTTTTTATAGTGTTTAAAGGAGGGTTGTGCATGGTTCCTTAGCACGTAGCTTTCTAAGACTTCACAATGGCAGGAACTTCTAGCATGGCAAACCAGATCTGGCAGGATGACCTGGCAGGATGTTTGTTTGCAGAAGAGTCCTTTAGCTGGAAGTTCTGTTTATGAGAACCTTTTCAACCAGGATATCACTTAGCAGAGTGTGCTGACACAGTTCTTTACAACAGGATGTTTTTGACAGGGCATAGGTGTTGGAAATGATGGAGGAATATAATTTATTAAATTTCTGTATGCAACAGTGTCACAGTCACTGCCATACAGAAACAGGGGGGAAGGGCTGACTGTGGGTTTTGGCATGTTTTCATATCCTCAGTCACTCCAGCTGTGAGGCCAAAGGGGGATGGGTGGAGAAGAAGGATTATTTCTTAGCTGCTAACCCCTTTGTCTGATGATATCAGAGGGGGAGGACTGCAGAAATCAATGCTGCACATATCAATCCTTTCCAGAGCTAATCCCTCTCTCCCACAGCAGTGAAGCTCTAGGTGAGCTCAAGAAGTTTGTGTTTTTGGGCAGTAGTTATAGTAACGCTCTGACTAATAAAAATTATAACCTGACACACTACACATGCTGACAGAAATGACTGTGCAATATTAATAAATGCTAATAAATACTATGAAATACATGTGTAGGACTTCTATTGTGATCCACTCTCTAACAGCCAAGGCAGGCTTTCTGGACATTGGTTTAGGAGTATCAAATATTGATCTGAATTTTTCATTACACTTTGTATGGCTTTGCTACTTTATTATCTACTATTTTTGCATCTTTGAAAGATGTGTTCTTGCTTTTGCCAAGTGTGACCAACTGATTTTAAATTCCTTTTAAAGTAGTGTACTGCTTTATTTCAGACAAATTATTGCAAGAACTTTTTTTGAATGACATGTTACAGGACTAAAAGATTATTTCAGATAAATGTAGATTGCAAATGGGGTAGTATCATTGAGAGTCTTTTGGGCAAACCCATGGCTGTGAACAATGAGTTAATATTCTCTTTTAAGATGAACACCAAATTTTCACTTGGTGAGGTAGGATACCAGCAGGATAAGGATACAAGACACCAGGAGGATAAGGGCAGGCTCACAGTATGTAAAGCAAAAAGAATCAGTATAACTCTGGAAACAGAACTTTTCAGAAAGAATGAATGTATTATCATTGAAATGACTGTTTTGATAGACTCCCTATGGTCCACTGAAGATGTGTTTGGGTTTGCGTTCATGCAGTGGAATCAGATAGATATCCATCAGGCCAGTTAAACATGTCACCTGTAGTTGACTTTCAGGTGCCAAAGGCCATCAACTTTTAATAAGGTTGATGGTTAAGGAGCATTTGATATGTTCATGCATGGACTGGGCTGAGCAATGGAATGCCTGTAACATTTAACATAGTAGCTTGACATTTAAATGTCAGTTAAAAGTCTTGTCTTGAGTTGGTACCTTTTCCAGAGGAACATGTGTTTCATTATTGGAATAATGGAAAGCCCCACAAATGGCTATATAATGTGATTGTGATGTCAGGTCCTTGCCACAGTTTTGTTCTACAAAGAGGTAATTTAAAATTAATTATTCCTGGGACCTCCCTAACTTACAGAGTTGGTAATGACTGGTAGAGCAGCCACTGTGTGTGCATGCAGGTGGGGAAACTTCACTGACTGCTGGAGAACCATGATGCTTTTATGAGATACTACCAGGAATAATTATGAAAATTACATTTATTTTCCAAACAGTCAAATTACATCTGTGCAAAAATCTGCTTGGAAGTAGTAAAGGACTACAGCAGTTCATGCTGGGACCATAGGATGAACCTCCTTAGTGACCACAAACTGTAAACCTCCTGTACGTTGGTGTGTCTGTTTTACCTCTGGAAGGTTATTCCTGAGGCAAATGTAGGGCAGAATGGAAATGGCAGAGGATAGTAACTGGGAGCAGCTAACCCCTTGAGACTGAGTACAGGAGGCCTCAGTACAATGGGTCCTCAGCAGGGTTTGGCAACTTCTTTATTCCTGTGATTCCTCTTGGGGCAGTACCTACCTCCGGGGTGGCTCTGAGCAGTTGTCTGCCATGCAGAGAGACAGTGCTCCATATTTTGTTCTTTTTTGCAACAGAAAAGTTCCAGCTCTGCTGCAGGGGAATCGCAATAGAACCAAGAGCAAAATTCACCCCTCTTGTTTTCCAGCCAATGCCATTCTCTTTAATTTTTGAGGGCTACAAACTACCCTATTCATGAGGCTTTGGAATAATCAATGGGATGGTTTAAACGTAAACCGGCAGGAGAAATGAACTCAACTCACAAAAGACTGTAAGCCAGAACTACAATTTAATAAAAAGATCACAATAAGTACAAGGGTACAGAGGGAAAAGCCCGTTTGACCCACAGAAACAGGTGTGTAGCCCAGCACCCTGGGGCACAAACAGAATGGAGCTCGCCAGCCCCTGTGCTGAGCACCACTTGCCCCCCTGAGTACACAGTAAAAGGAAAGAGGAAAGCTGTTCTTGAGGATGATGGTCCTGGTCTGGTCAAGAGTGGCAGTCGCAGTCCTGCTGAGGCTCTGGTCCTCCTCTGGATCCAGCGAGTGAGGGAGTCCAGTCCCAAACCCCCCAGTATATATATATGCTCAGGTTCAGGTAGGAGTGCCCAGTACCTCCCCCAGGGTGGGGAGTTTCACAATGGGTGAGTTACTGTGTAGGGTGAGTCATGGTGTATTTTTGGAAACCCTGATGGCCCAATAGCAGACATGACCCCTCAGGCTGGGTGTGGAGGTGCTAACAGCTCTCCAGAGGGGCGTTACCACACCCGAGTCATTGGTGTGAAGACAGGAAACCTTTCTTATCTCACAGAAGTTCCTGAGCACCCACCCTGTAGCCTGAGAGGTCAGGTGTGCCCCAGGAAGCTGCTGCAAATGATCCATTGTTAACAGTTCATGAGAAATTACATAGAGGGTGTGGAATATACAGTCTTAGCCACACCCACACAGTGACAAACTGGTCCTGGTCACTATAACCAGGACAATCAATAATGTATGCACATTTGACAGAGGGGCAAGTGATGTCACTTATCTTCTTCAAGTCTAAGATTATAATGTGAGATACAGTATTGACAGTTTGAAGTCCTTTATAAATGAATTTAATTGCTTTGTACCATCTAAAAAGAACAGGATGAACTGGAACAAAACTGGTCCTTTCTGAGGTAATAAAATAATAATATAACTGTTAATTTTGTTGGTTGAGGTTTGGAATCAAATTTAGGGAGGAAAAATGGAACATAGGTGAGAACTCTTGTTTCTAACAGTTGTTTTATCTCAGGAGGATCTTGGGTTCCCTTTCCGTAGGAGAGCACTTGGTTTGTGTTGAGAAGGCTGATATAAAATGCAAACTAAAGCAGGCAAATCAAGGAAATTAACCAGACTTCCCAAACCTACTTTGACTGAAATTCATTTTGAGTGAACTACTTTCATAATATCAGCTTGTCTAGCTGTACCCTTAGGGGGAGAACGGACCTGTTCCTGTACTGGTATTAACAGGGCTGCTGGACCATTCTTGTTGTACATTGAGGTTTACAGTCATACAGTGCCCTACTGTTGGGCAGGGATCACTTTTTACTGGGGCACCTCAAAAAGAAGAGTTCACTGAGAATTAATTAATGTCCAGAGGACCTTTCTAATAGTTGATTCGTTCTGTTTGCTGAAAGGGATCCTCAAAAAACAGAACAGATGATTCCTTACAGTTTCAGTCTATCCAGCCCTAAATGCTAAGCACAATAACTAAGAATTCTCCTCACCCTGACTCTAAAATACCTCTATAAAAGCCCACGTTTATTTGTGTCTTCCAGGGAGAAATATAATCTATGCTTGTTTAAAACTGTTTCTGTAAGGAAATCTGTGCCATGTCATTGTCTGCCAAGTTAGAGGCGTTGGTGACCAGGGACTGAGGAGATGCCCCCATCATTTCCACAGCACAAGCACACTGCACTACACTCCCTGCTTATGTAGTCTCACAGATAGATTCCTAACAAGTCAAAGTAATTAGAAAATAAGAATGATCTATTTGAGACCACAGCCATTTAAGATTTCAAAGTACATGCCTTGCCTCACTCATACTGCTATTCCTTCTTTTTTGTTACCTTTTCTACTGAGTTAACATGGCAAGGATGTGATGGCAAAGGATGAAGCAGTTGGGTTCCTTGCAGGCTATGCCAGTTAACAACTTCTCTCTGTTTATCAAGGAAAGAAATCTACTGGCTTATTGTTTTGGATTTCGGAGGGGTTTGTTGTTTTTTGTTCTAAGATTTTTCAGTGTCATGTCCCACTAGAATTTGCTGCTTCATTTTGGATTCTAAGTTATGTTTGGATTCTAAAAAGGTCAAGGAGATCTCTCCTTTCATTTGCAGATCCTTCCTTGTGTAGGACAGTACTATGTCAATGTTAAACCAAGATTTACTGAACAAAATTGCCCTAAGAGATAAGCTGCTGGCAAGGGGGAAGGAAAGAAAACCAGGGAGCAATCTGAATATTTGAGCTCAAGTCTGGAAAGTAAGAGCTTGAATTTCTCTTAGTGTTTTATTTACTTATTGTTTATTCTACCCATGCAGTCATTTTTAACACCTGCCACAATTGTTGAAGTGTGTTTTCACTGACAGTGCAAGTAAGTCATGGACCTTTCTTTTCCATATTACACATTACATAAGCACTGTGTAAAATATAGCTATTCACTCTGGTGCCATCTATGCTAAATAGAAATGTAAATCACTGTCCTAAAGGCAATTCAAAGGAAGTTGGAGCACTATGTACTTTTAAGTCATCTTCTCGTTACTTTTATCATTAGCAACAATAATTAGTACTATTAGCAGCAAATGTGTGTGGTTTTAATTTGGCAATATCTGCTGCTGTGCGGGAAAGAGTCCGGGTGCAGTATTTAGACATAGAGGAAGGACTGCATGGAAAGAGAGCAAAGAGGTTTTAACATTCAAATTAATTTTGTCTTGGGATGAAATTGAGAAATTCTGTGCAATGGTTGGATTTATAAAATGCAGAGCCAGCAGCTGCACTGAGAAAGATGGGTATGAATCTGGTTCTGCTGAACCAGACTTATCCCAGGATTTGCCCCATTGTCACCTAGATCTTACCTAAGGGCCCTGGTCAGCCATCAAGCTAGTGAGCAGCACCTTAATAGTGTGGCTGAGGAGCAGGCCTAGTAATGCCAATCCAGCAGTTAATCCAGCTGTATTTCCATTCATGGGAGTAAAACAAGGAGAAAGAAAGAATTTTGCTGCAAACACTCTGCAGTATTAATGGACTTCAGAGTTATGCACAGAATTTACACCTCTGGGCCATGAATGAATTAGCCTTGGTTCTGAGCCTTTTCCTCTGTCATTGGAAAAAAAACAACACTTGAATTTTGTTGGAAAGGGAGGGGGAGGGCTACAGGGTAGTGGCCTCTGTTGGAAGCTGCCAGAAGCTCCCCTTGTCCTATTGGAGCCAATGATAGCTGGCTCCAGGAGGGACTTGCTTCTGGTGGCCAAGGTCAAGTCAATTAGGAATCATAGAAATGCCTCTTGTGATAACATGTTTAAGAATAGGAGTTGTTGTGCAGTTGAAAATTCCAGCCATGAAGTAACAATGTAGACATCAAGGTCGGAGCAGGAGGAGGAGAAAGGACCCCACAGGAAGGGGAAGGGCTCAGAGCTGCAGCCCCCTGTAGCTTGTGGTGAGGACCATGGTGGAGCAGGCTGCCCCCCTGCAGCCCAAGGAGGACCATCGCGGTGCAGACACCCCCCTGCAGCCCATGGAAGAGCCCCTGCTGGAGCAGGAGGATGCATGAAGGAGGCTGTTACCCTGTGGGAGGCCCAGGATGGAGCAAGGTCCAAGCCCACGCTGGAGCAAGTACAGCTTATCCATGAAAGACTGCATCCCCATGATGGAGTGACCCACGGGACAGCAGAGGAGTGTCTCCCATGGGAGGGACCCCACGGAGCAGGGGAAGTACTCAGAGCTGCCGCTCTCCTGTAGTTGTGGTGAAGACCATGGATGACACAGGTTGTCCTCTTACAGCCCATGGAGGACCATCCGAGTGCAGAGACCTGACTGCAGCCCATGGAGGAGGTAACCCACAAGGTAGCAAATTGGGAAGAACTGCTGCCTAAGGGGTGGACTCATGTTAGCAGAGGCAGAAACAACTGACTGCAACCCACTTATTCCCTGTTCCCCCACATGGAAGGAGGGAATGATGGAGGGAAAGTGTGTTTAAGACTGTTTCATTTTTTTACTCTTTAGTTCTTATCCTGTTAGTGATAAATTTAAGCATTATCCTCACTCTGAGTCTGTTTTGCTCATGCATTTAATTAGAATTCTGCCCATATCTCTGCTCATGAATTCTTAACTCTTTTTTTCCTTTGCCTCAAGAAAAGGGGAGCCTTAGAGTGATTTGGGTGGATGCCGGGTGTTCAATCAAGGTCAAACTACCACATCTTCCTCATCAAGATAATATTTTTTGTATTTCTCTATTGAAGCTTGAGGTATGATCTCTTCCACTGAATTTAGCTCAAAACTAGGCAAAATACCAGGTGTTTCCAAAGCAGATTCCATCAAAATGAAGACTTTTGCCTCTCTGCCTTCTGTCTCTACCCATCTTTGCAGATGCAGAGGGAGGTCTGATAAACATTGTACAGTTCTCTTTCAGAACATAAGTGTATTTTTAATTGCTTTGTTCTGTGTTAATTCATTTTATTCCTGGTTCCCTATGGTCTTCAATTACAATTTGCAAAGACTAGGATAACTGCATAAATTCTGCATAAATAGTCTTACATAAATTAGAAATGTAGAAGTTCTGAGATGTGCCTGGACTAGTGAGGCAGGTTCTTTCAATGCTCTCTGGAAGAGAAGTAGCTCCACACAAGTTTCCATCCTACCTCCCTTGGGCACCTATTTTGGTAGGAGGTGAATCACCGTTTTTTTTTTGTCCTTTGAGCAGTAAGAACCTGGATGACTCACAGACACTAGCAAATGCAAAAATGCCAGTTATCCTGGCTAAGCTCATCCCTGAGAGCTCCATCAGAAAATGGTGTTTTCAGAGTTCCTCTCAATTGGCCTGTTCTGGAGGAGTACCAGGGTGGGAGGGAAGGCTATTTCAGCTGTGGTGTCAGGGCATCACTGGTCTGGTGGAAGGCTGTGTGTAGCAGGAGGTTGTGGTCATTCACCACAGCACAGGCTGTGAGCCCTGGGCTATAGTGGCCTCATGCCTCAGTCTGGAGCTGTTCAAGTTAAGCACGATCTGAGCAGCTGAAACAAAATCCCTTTCTAGTTCTGAGGAAGGCTTACGTGTGCCTCTGGGATTGCATGGGGTAGAAAGATCCATGTGTTATTGTAGTATGAGCTTGTTTTCGTTCTCTTCCATCCCATATTGTGAACATCTCTTCAGAAGGGAGCAGACACTGTTTCGTGTCATTTATTTTGTGCTAAATACTTTAACAAAGGAATTTCAAGGCCGTGGTTGCAACATGGGTACTATGTAACCCTATTTTAGTAATGATTTTAAAACATATTTCGGTCTCACTGGTATTGTATGTCCAAAACAAGTGTCTGCTTTGCTGAGCAGGGGCAGTGGGACACAGTTCAGGCTGTGGGGCCAGTGCAGGTGGTGTCGGCAGCCTTGGGTGTCTTGCTGTTGTTACACAATCAGCTAACTCCAATCCCAGATTGTGTTCATCATGGTATTTGTCCTAGGTATTTGAACTTGCTGAAATCTCCAAACCCTCCTAGATGCAACTGTTGCTATTATTTATGTCCTTTGAGGTGTAGGTATATGCTGCTAAAACTGCCTGCTCTTCATGAGATTTCTACACCAGTGCTTCTCTACAATAAATTCCTTTCTCTTACAAATACAGTTAAGATAATTGATCCTTTGACAACCCATGCTTACCTAAACAATTTTAATTAAGAACTCTGAACAAGTAATTCCACATCTAAAGCAACAGGAGTATCCAAGAGTGCTGCTGCCAGCTGAGCCTTCCTGGGGCAGGACCTCTGCAGGTTCCTCTCACTGAGAAGGACTTGGGGCCAAATTCCTCAGCTTCTTCTAGGGCCTGAAGCAGAACTTCATCACAGATGAACTGCTGTATTTCCAAACAGCTGTGCAGCTTGGTAAGCAAATCAATATTTGGGATGGAAGGCTGCATAGTCTCTGACTGTCCACTTTGTACTCATCATTACTTTTCCTGCATTTGGCATTGGAGTAATTGTCATTCCACTTGCTTAGCTTCCAGATGATGGAAAAGTTGGCAAATTGTTTCTAATGAAAACACAGTCTGTGTCCTGAAGGGTGTTGTTGGAAGTGAATTTAAAATATAAGAGATAAATTTAGGAAATTATTTATATTTTACTGTGTAGTGGTCCTTTTGCAACTGTGCAGAGTCTCACCAAGGTGTTACTGAGTAGTAGCCCTTTTGGGAGAGAGAGCTGGCTGAGAATTTCCCATCCAAGCAATTTTCTTACAAGAGGATGCAGTTTCCAGGAAACAAAATAATTTTCCAGTTAATTTTTATTATGAAAAATAAATATTACATATTTTATGGTCATTTTATGACCACTTCATGGTCATAACACTTTTGCTCATAACACTTGTACCAAAATGGCCCAAGGCCATATCATGTTGGTATTAGCCAGAACACCATTCTTGCTGTGCACTGTCCCATGGAACCATAGCTCAGGACTCCCCATGTTTCCCTGCCTGAAGGCTGATATATTCCTCAGCTGTAGGCTGATTTCTCTTCTCCACGGACACCC
>VXBX01005237.1:0-19600 GCA_013400415.1 Scytalopus superciliaris | reverse complement strand
AATCATGGCATATTTTTGGAAACCCTGATGGTCCATTAGCAGACATGACCCCTCAGGCTGGGTGTGGAGGTGCTAACGGCTCTCCAGAGGGGCATTATCATACCTGGGTCATTGGTGTGAAGAGAGGAAACCTTTCTTATCTCACAGAAGTTCCAAGGCACCCACCCTGTGGCCTGAGGAGTCAGGTGTGCCCCGGGAAGCTGCTGCAAATTATCTATTGTTAGCAGTTCATGAGAAATTATCTAGAGGGTGTAGAATACACAGTCTTAGCCACACCCACAAGAGTGACAAACTGGTCCTGGTCACTATAACCAGGACAACTCCTCATCCATCCCAGATAGCACAGGAACTGCAGCAAATATCACCTGTGCTCCTGTTCCATGAAGTGAACGACCCAGTAAAGTCTTTTTTAATTATCCTGGTACTTCTTCCATTAATGTCCTCACTGCCAGCTTGGACTACTAACAGGGGATAATAGTCTGTGGGTTGAATTAGCTCAGGAAGTCTTCTACTAATATCCCTCATCCTGGCTCCGGGAAGGCAGCAGACCTCCCTGTGGGATGGGTCTGGACGACATATAGGGCCCTCTGTTCCCCTCAGAAGGGAGTCACCGACTACAACCACCCTTCGTTTTTTTCTTATAGCTTTGGTTATAAACCGTCTTGTAGATGGGGTCCAGCCAGGAGGCTCTCCAGGCAAATCTTCTTGGCAGTTCTCTGCCTGAGTTTCTTGGTCCAGGGCCTCATATCTATTCTTTAAAGGCACCGAGAGTGATGATGGGGT
Organism: Scytalopus superciliaris; assembly: GCA_013400415.1. Lineage (NCBI taxonomy): Eukaryota > Metazoa > Chordata > Aves > Passeriformes > Rhinocryptidae > Scytalopus > Scytalopus superciliaris. Next base: position 18,817 of record VXBX01005237.1, on the reverse strand, counting down.
TCAAGAGAGGGTTCTTTTACCTCTCCGATCAGGAACCTGTTTCCATTTCCCCCATAAATTTGGTCTGATCCATCTGCCTTATGACAGGAGGGGCAGGGCTTTGCCATCTCCTGNAAAAAAAAACAAACAACCAACCCCCCCCCCCCCACCACCAAAAAACCACCACCAAACTCAACTAGGAGAGCTGGTTGTGCCCTGTCTGCTTGCCCTACCACACCCCTGTTTGCCCACTCCTGTTGAGTGCACGAGCATGCACTCCTTTGGAGGCTCTTACATAGCCTCCTCTAGCACCTGCTAACATGCCTGACCCACCGCTCACTCACCTGAATCAGTTCCCAAGGAGAGGCCAAGCCTAGGCAGGAACTAGCCAAGTAGCTGCTTTGGAGGCTCTTATATAGCCTCCTCTAGCACCTCATGCAGCTGTATGTGGGCTTTGGTTCCAGGCACTATGGACTACTCAAATGACACCTGAAGGGACTGGACAGAACTTTTTTTTTTTTAATTTATATGGCCCACTCCACCATGGTCTGGACCCAAGAATACCTTAAGAGAGAGGTGTGGGAGAAGCAGCTGTGAAGAGGCTCTACAAGTATCAGCAAGAGGAGCTGAGCTCTTTCATAGGAGCTCAGAGCCCAGGGCAGCAGTCCAGCAGCAACTACCCACCAAAGGTGGCACATTCCTGTACCAACAGCTCATCCCGCATTTGCAGTGGAAAGTAAAGAGGAAACAGCACAGCTCTTCTCTTTGCCAGGCATTGTGAGGAAGCGGGTGGCTGCAAGAACAGGGTAAGCCGCTCATCCTTGCCTTTTGGGAGGTATAATTCCTCTATTTCTGGGGGGCCAGGAGAAGGAAGGGGAGAACAGGATGGCTGCCAGCTGTGACTGATTAACAAATGCCAGTGCCACACGGACCATCTGCCTGTCTCCAGCTGCTCTGGCATCTTCTGCAGAGCTGCTACCCACAGGTGGTGAGGTGTCTTCAGCCAAGGCAGACCAGCAGCCACAAGGATGCTGGGGCACCACTGGCTGCCACCTTGCAGTGAGTTAATTATTTCTAAGGCCTGCAGAGCACCTAGGGAGCAGATAAAGACAATTCCTGGCATGAGACAGGATGGCAGCAATGAGCTCTGAGAAAGAGGGACAGGCACACAGCAAGCTATTCATGCTTACCCAGATCCTCCAGGGCATGCCCTGAAAACCCAGGACACCCTCTGGGATGTCATGCTGTGCAATACATCCGATTAGTAAGTGGGCTAGAGTCAGGCAGACTTATCTGCCCCAAGGATGAGCTTTATGGCTCCTTTCCACAAATTCATGCAAGTCTTTGCATCCTACCTGCAATGGCTCCTGATGTCACTGTTGCAATTACTGGAGTTTTTCTCTTCTCATCGACTTTAGCCAAGAATTTAAAGAGAAGTCCATCTTCTGCCATAGCATAAATTATTCGAGGCATCGGAAACATGGAGCCAAGGAGACTACAGACACAGGAGAGAGAAATAATCTGCTTATATCACCTCCTGCTGAGCACAGACACACAAATGAAAGCAAGTTTATGCTAGTATAAACACAGAACAGGTGGCTTCCGCTCACTTCAACTTATCCTTCACAGGCTCCCTCTGAACACTCATGTTACTGATAACTGGCAAATGAGGTGCAGATCTATGATTTTGGATGCCTAAACTTAGCCATGGGGCATCAAAACAGCCTGACTTATAGGTAGTAAAAAGGTTGTAACTTCCATGAGCCTCTACAAGTTGCTCCCCTAATTGAATATGTCTAAGCTGATCTGAAATAGACCTTCCAAGCGCAAGAGAAGATGATGTATTCTGACTCCAGCCTGCCCTGACTCCCATCCAGATGGCTGTCTTGAAGGTAACCTGCAGACAGATGGCCCTGGATATGGTAAGACCCATAGGCTTCAGAAGATGCACCCCTGCACTACCTGACATAAGTCTGCTCTCCACCCAGCAGGCCAGGATATCTTGCGCCTAAGCCATGCTTGCACTTGGCTCCATGACTTAGTTACTCAATCCATATTTATATTCCTGAAACGCACCTGTTGGGTCTTCTGCTAAGATGGGAGTTTCTGAAGTCATACTGGTTACATGCATATCTATATCTATCTCAGGGTGAAATCTTGGCCCTTTCGAAGCCAATAGCTCTGAATTTCATCCCTGGTATCCGCTCCATGTTTTAAAGGCTGGAGATACACATTTGCCTTGAGAGATGCAAAAAGGAAGAGCAGCGCCCTACCTTGTAGAAAGTGCACACAAGGAACCGACAGCCACTGCATAATTGGCTCCATCCCAGCCCACATATTTAAAGGCATTGGGTAAAGGGCTATTGGTATCCAGCTGGTAGTAAGGCATCATGAGCGTCAGGGCAGCCGACACGCCGAAATAAGCCACAAAGCAGATGAGCAGAGATGCCACAATGCCAATAGGAATGGCCTTCTGAGGGTTTTTCACCTCCTCGCCTAAAAGAAAGAAATTTAAATATCAGCTAAATCACAAGAAAGAACTTTATCCCAACCTAGGGCATGCTGGCTGGGGCTTTCAAAGGTTTCATGGGCATTGAAGTGCTCTTTGACCATAATGCTGCCAGTGGCCTGCTCCATCCACTTGGCATACCACAGCTGTTTGCTCCCATTTCTGCTGCTCCTGTCAATCCTTCTGACAGACATTTGTGGAAGCCTTGTAAACTCAGGCACAGTAACAATATGGATTAAAAACAGTCCTCTCCCCAAAACAGATAATCCTTTTATCCCACTGATAGTGCAGACTCAAGAAGAGTTCAATGATCACACATGATGAAACAAGGAATTATTGTGCAGTTGTAGGGTAAATCCTTGGATGACCATTTCAGTACTATCTGCACCAGAATTAATATACTGTGAACATGGCACCATAGATGCCCAGTTCCAGGGAAAGGCACAGCACCCAAGAATCATATGGATCTTTGAAAATCCCTCTTAAAAAAAGGACCCTCTCTAGTTTTTATGAAAGATTTTCAACAACTGAGGAGGGTACAAATGTATAAAACCCAAAATTCCTCAAAAATCAGGCAACGACTAATTACAAAACAGATTTGTGCCTTCCTTGTCCTACAAAGTTGCTCCGAAAGCAAGAGCTCTTGAAGTTTAGCATTTCAGGAAGATGAACTGATAAACACAGATGCACACCCCTACAAGTCAAAGGCAGATGAATGTGTTTCTCCTACAAGGAGAGACTCTAGGGCTGGCTGGAGTAATGGAGGCAGCACTTCTCAAACTCCTTGCTTTGAACAAGAGGCAGTGCAGTATTGCTTTATCTGTCTTTGTGATGATTTCTTTCTTCCTCTGCTCCAACTTTGAAGCAACTCAGTTCATGCCAAATGTGAAATTAAGGATAATCTCCTTTCTCCAGGGAACTGAGATTCTTCTTAGCCAGAAGAAATATGACAATGCAGATGGCTTTTCTCTCTAAATGAGATCTCTTAACCTTTAGAGATAAAAACTCCCTCTGATTCTGAGGCACAGCTTTCGGGTGCAGATGACTCCCCAGAGGCTTCCTCTTTTTCTGGCTCTTCAAATACTCCAAGTCATCAGAGCTTCTTCAGCTGAAGGCACTTAAGAACCCTATTCCAGAATAACCTGCTGATTAAAGCAGCACTTGGAGTTAGAGGCTCAAATTTTCCCAGTCATACCAGGTGTCTGAACCTGGGCCTTCCCTGTTTGCCTAACTGGTAAAACTGGACATGTTTTCTATGGAGCCTCACCTGGACCATTAGTGACTGCTCACAAGATTGGGAACTGCAGGCAAAGAAGGAGGTAGGAAGCTTGTGGGTTACACAGCCTATCTGCTTGCCAAGCAGCTAGTAGTCAGCACTCAAGCACCCAGGGACTCGGACAAACTCAGCACTTTCACTGTTAGGAGCAGCTGAGCCAGAAGTCTACTCTGAACTGATGTCCAGATGGAGGATGAACGTGGTGCCCTGAATTCCCTATTATCTGTGCTCTGCAACATTACTGAAAGTCAATCTACCAAAAGCCAGGTTCATAATCACAATAAGACATCTTCCCCTCTTACCTGTAGTAGCAATACAGTCAAATCCCACAAAAGCATAAAAACACGTGGCTGCCCCTGAGAGGACTCCTTTCCATCCATAGGGCATAAACCCTCCAACACCGTAGAGCTTTTCTTCCTGTGTTTGACTAAAAGGCATGGCACTGGGTTAGAAGTGATCCTGCCTAGGTGGGAGTAACAAAGCTATTCACATAGCTCATAACAAAGTCCAAAGCTAAAGTCTGAAGGAACAGGCTTTCCCTTCCACATGCTAGCATACCAATACTAGGCAAAATGCTAAGCCCTACCCACTGCTGAGCTCCGGACTGGCCTGTAGCAGCCTGGGGAATGCACAGAGCAAAAACAGTTCATGTTTTTTTCCCACCACCTGTTTTGTGGGGTGGATAAAAATGTCGTGGCTAAGACAAGGAGAAAATAGCATGAATACTAAAAATTCTCTCCTAATATTACTGCATGTGTGTAGATATACATATTCATTTAAACAGAAGCTTTTGAAAAAGCACAACATGTAATTCTAAAAGCTGAAGACTGAGAAACATGCAAACCATACACTTTTCCCCTAAGAGGTTCTAGGATGAAGCATAAGTAGACAGGAGAGGAATGACTGTCTAAAACCCACCCAATCTTCCATTCTCAACTTCAAAATTCCTTGTGCCAAGCTCATACTCAAGCCATGCTTACAACCCTGAGGGAGCCTGAATCCCTGACACACCAAATACTTCACTGAGTCTTACTGAAAGTTCATTTAAGTCAACACACAGACATATGCTGATCCCAATGCACTCAGGATTGGGACCTCAGATACATGTGTCTGTGTTCAGTGACATATAAAAAAACATATCCTTCAGTTCAAGAGACTTAAGTCACTTTTCTTCAGTAAGTCTTCGTAAAAATGAATTAAGGCAACTAAACTAAAGTAAATCCTAAATCTGCAAGTCTTATGGGGTGTAAGCATCTGAACTCTCTTGTACAAACTCTGCTGAGACTTAGATGAAAACTGGCCTGCAGAACACAACCCAAATATGGATTATTCTGGAAACCGTGATAAAGCAAAGTAAACCCCAGGCAGATTTTACAAAAATACTAAGTGCTATAGGTCAAAGAGCTACAGCTACGCATTGAAACTATTGCACTAATTGCTCCTTGAATGGAAATAGCATCAAGGAAGGAGAAGGGACCTGCCCTATAAAAGCAATTTGTTGGCAGCAGGCTGAATTTTGCAGAGGCTCAAGAAGCGGCTTTTACACAAGCTAAATTTGACCCACACAACATTTATGAATCTTGACAGATTGTGCCAAACTATGCTTCCTTGCAGGGCAGCATAAAGGGTTTAGATAACAAACCAGGACTGAGCTGATGTATATGGAGATATTTAAAGGCCCTCGTTCTGTGTTGTACAGTCTCAAGCAAAAATGAATAGCTTTGTCTTACTGGTAAGCCTTGTAAGCTCCTTAATTTTAATCTTGTATAGGACGACTGAATTTTGGCCAACTAGAAAAATGTCATTAAAAACAGATTTGTGATATGCTTGCTGCAATGCATTAAAATAATCTGCAACTTGCCTTCATCTTACTGAGGCATTTAGGACAAGGTCTCCAAAAGGTACAACGATGCCCCAAGGATCCTGCCCAAGTGTCCAAAGAAAGTACACAGCTACATTGAGATGTGGCTTCATAGAGGGACCACAGCCAGCCTGGTGTAGCCTTGAGTAGCAGGTTGTCTAAGGTGCTCTTTTCTCTCAAATTTGGATGTCATATTAGTCATGAGACTAGAAATGGTCAGTTCTGCAGCAGTATCCACGTTGACAGAGCCTATTCCTAGCAGTTTTAGCCCATCAGCACAGCCTGCTTTCAGTGAACACCCACCAAAGCCAGCTTTGCCTCCAAGGTATTTGGCAAAGGAGGCAGCCATCCCATTTACTGGTTTTCTAATTCACTTCACAACCCCCCCTACAAACTTGTTGTTGAAAACACACCAGCTTCTGAGATGAGAAGAAAAGATCCAACCTACTTGTTTCCATAAATGTTGTGGCTGTTGTTGTAAATGTCCTGTTCAGTCAGATGCCAGTTTTTAACAGACCCTTTCACGAAGCCGGAGATCACGACGAAGCCAAGGACAAGGATGTTGATGCAGGTGAACACTTTGTTCACCAGAGCAGATTCTTTCACACCAAAAATCAAAAGCCCTGGGGAAAACACGGCATATCGGCAGTCAGGTATTTTGCCACCAGGAGTAGGCACTGGGGACTCACAGACATAGCCCAACTCTGTTTGTGCTATGCTCTGCCCAACTTGCCACATCTCATTTCTCCACAAAGCCAAGTAGTCCAGGTTTAACTCACTCAGAATTAGAATGAGGATTCCAGTCCAGATATTACTACTGCAGAATGTGACACCTCTTCCCACACCCACATGCCACGTGCCTCTGGTAAAGTGCTTTGCTAACACAGCTAAGCTGCTTCTAGCACATTCAACATCAGCTCTGATCATCTCATGCTGCTATGCTCTGCCACCTAGACTCAGCCTCAAACTCCAGCCAGAGACCTGCAGAAAGCACCCCACATGGTTTTTCATGAAGGAACACTGTCTTAGAGGTCTTGGCCAAACACAGAAATTATGAACAACATTCAACTTTCCTTAGAAACAGGGGGAAACAGGAAGAGGGACCAAATCCAGGAGGATTCTACTTTTAGTAGCTACTTGTAGCACTGAAGACATCGAAGAAGGTGGCACCTTGAGAATCCTGCTCCCATTTAAATCAGCAGGAGCTTTGCCAGTCAGTTCAGCAAGAGCAGGATTTCAGAATGGCCTTAACCTATCTGAAGAACATGGTTACAGGCTTTGGCAAGCAGAATCTCACTGAGGCATAGTTTAGCTCCTTGGCTCTTGTAACTTGCGTTTGCTCTTCAGGTGCCCGATTTTTAAGAACCAAAACCTTTAATCCAAATCTAAGGCTGAGGGAGAAGGTAAAAAAACTTCATACAGGCCTGACGCAGAAGAGAAGCACAACACAATGTCCTTTTACTGCTACTCCAAGGGACTTCAAGGAGAGGGGAGCATCCTGTGCACTCACCTTTCCTTCTTTTAAGACAGGAAATAAGGTGATACAGCCCTATCAGGGAAACTACTTGCTAAGACTGCATACCTGCCCGTGAAAACTTGTAGAAATCTGAAGCTCAAGACAGTGCAAGTAGAAATAAACTCATGTTGCTTGTACTTGGGACTAAGCTGCTCATTCAGCAGCTTTTTAAAAAAAAAATAAATTAAAAAAAAAGAATGGTTTGCATTTTTTATGTAAATCCAGGGAATTTGCTTCATGAAGGGGCATAAAGCCATCAGTAATCTTTATAATTTTACACCTTTGTAGCATTAAAGTAAGGAGTGCTAAATTTTGTAAATTGTATCTGAGATGAAAAACCAGATTCTAATTTGAAATTAGAGCACTTCCTATTATATATAAATGAACAGTGAGGAAAATCTTCTCTCATATTTAGATGTAACCCTGAAAACAAAGGGCTGCTATTGATTTTAGCAGCCCTCGATATAGCCCTAGATCCAAATGCAAACCCAGAAGCCAAAGCATCCATTGCTTATAAGGCCTGTCCCCATGAGCACAGCCAATGCTGTGAGAAGGCCGTTCTGATCAGAGTTGGAAATGTCAGGATAACCTTGCTAGTGTAGCACTGCAGCTTCTGCATTCTGAAAACCAGAGGAATACATAAGAAGTGCAATCTTTTAAATTTTCTTAAACTTGGTAATGCTCTGCAAGATGTAGTTGGAGTAGAGGTAAACACTCAGAAGGATTTTTATCTTCAAAGTTTTCAAAACTTTTCCAAATTATGATAAAAACCTTGGCATTTTTTAGGGGAAAAAAAAAAAAAGAAAAAAAAGAGGCCCTGACTGTTTATCACACATTTATTTCTCCAGAGTCTTGTATTCACTTCTGCAAACTGCAGTCCATATACATTTTTTTAAAATCAAAACAGCAGCACATGACACTGAGTTTCTGGATTTTCTTCCTCAGTTTTCTATCTCAAGGCACTAAAAATTGGCAGATTATCAAAGGGGGAATAAGGTTAATAAACCAACCGTATGAAATTCTTGTATAATAGGATTTGTGGAGGGAAAGATTAAATTTCCATACCTGACTGAGGATAACAAATCATCTTTTCTTTTCCTCCTTATATAAAATTCGATTGAAGGTTTTAAATGTGGCTCAAAAAATATTGAAAATGCTCCCCTCACATTAAAAACCTTGTAAACAGGCTATGCCCTGTGCTAACTCCACAGCAGCTATGTAGGTCAATCCAACACTTGTAGCAAAGAAAATGTCTTTAATATGTTGTCCAAATTAAATCAGGACTTCATGCTCATTCCGAAAGCAAACAATGAAATTACAGAAGAAGGAGGACCAAGNCCCCCCCCTAGTGTTTCACCTGTTAGAATGATGATTATCACCACGGCAAAGATGTCTGGGTACTTTGCTAGCACTCCGGGAGCATCCATCGTCATGTACTCTTTACAAAACAGTTCAATGTGCTTCCCTATGATTTCATCAAATGTTGCACTCCAGGCTCTGGCCACACTTGAGGTTCCTGCCAGAGGACAGAAAGGACAGAGATCACCCTTCGTGGCTGGCACATGTTCCAAACCAGGGACACCTTACAAGGCTTTTTGCCATGGAGGGCCTCAAAGAAACATTGCATGTGCTCCCAGGTGCTGAGAGTAGCCTTTCCTCTGCATATCCGGCCCACAGCCTGTGTTCATGCCTGGCATCTGCTCTGATGGCAACACAGGTGGTGGGTCTCAGACTGATGCCCACCTGACAAAATGAAAAAATCCTTTTAGTTTGTCTTCTTCATAAACCTCAGCTTTGCCTTAGATACTGCCCACATGAACCTTTTCCTTAAACCCTCAGCAGCCTGACCTTCCCTCAAACTTCTTAACTTTTGTTACCAGAGAGGTCCAGCGTTGTGCTGGCAGAGGTCCGTGGCAGCCCCAGCTAGGTGACTGCAGCCCAAGCAGAGGGACCTTACAGAAGCCAGCTGCCCTCCAGCACCATGATGCTGGAGCACCAGAGCCTGGACCACACCACTTGCCCGCTGTGCACTCTGGCAACATGCAGGTCTGCTCTGACCTCAGGTGCTAGAGCACCCAAGCAGGATAAAGACTCAAACACAATTCACAGTTTATCTGAACATAACTCAGCCTATTGGAGGATGCTGGTGATGATCCCAGCAAGTGGCATGACTCCTGCCTGCAGCAAGTGCTTAGACTTTGCCCTCTGGGTCCACTCTTTGCTGTGGCTCCAAGAGCACCCAACCATGCACAGCTTGCTGGCACGAAGACTGAACCTCTGGTCTCAGGATGACCAAGTCAGGGACACTGTCTGGGCCGTAACACTCGGTTAAGAGAACTGAAATAGTAACAGTGAAGACCTATCACCAGACAGTGACAGCACTTTGTAAAATAAGTAGGTTTAGGTAAAAGTCAACTTCTCCATCTCCTGTGTTAAAGTGGTTACCATTATACATACTCCCAATGTCTTATACAGTACACTATATATAACTGAACCTAATTGCATTATATAATTACTAGTGTACATAATTACCTAATTAAAAAGAGAGGTTGGTTTGGTTTAGATTTGCAGAGCAGTTCCTCAGAGGATGCCATCAGGGGCCCCCTTCTGCCCAGAACAGTTTGTTCTGACACACTCACCTGTGAGTGGGTGTTCAGGTCCCAACTCCAGCACCTGCAATCATGTCAAACAATGTCCGTGCTCACCTACAGCTAAATCCTCTGCAGCAGCGGTGGGCGGCACCTGCAGCACAGCTGGGGACACTCACTGCCCCAATCCAGCTTTGCAACAGCACAAAAATAAGCTGCAGAACACACCTGCTTGGAGACTCTTCTGTTCACTGAGACAGCAAAGTGCACAGTGTGAACACCTTTAATGAGGTGGGACATCACTGCCATCAATTTGATCTTGCAAAATCCCAAAAGTTATTGTATACCACATTACAATTTTTCAGGTTAACTTTGGCACAGCTTGAGAAAAAAGACTATTTTAGTGCTAATTTTTTTGTCCTAGCTCTAGTATTTCTTGTTCCAGGACAGGAACAACCAGCTCCCGCACGTGCTACAACAGATGCCAGTTGCTTGGATGCCAGTTCCACGTAGTTATCAGCCATTCATCCTGAAGTCTCTCTAACAAACAGCCTTAAGGAAGCAGGGGGAATGTGACATTCTTCCAACATTGCAGACACCCGGATAATATCTTGCTGTTGCTAGAGAGCACAGTGCAAAGACATTCAGCTTGTACCCAGGAGGATTTACTAGTTCTGGGTCAGAATAACCTCACAAGATTCGATCCGGGTCCTGCCTGCAGCTCACCACTCCCCAAACTGCTGAGCTCACATGCTGGACTCACTGCAGAAACAGGCACACGCTAGGAGGTCACCAAGTGCCTAGAAACCCCAGCAGCAGCCACTGACCAGGGGTGATGTTACTCATCATACTACCAGCTCCCACCAGCTTCCAGTTTCTGAAACATGTCCCACAGTCTGGCATGGCTCCCCAAACTCACATCATCCCAGAAGGAAGTTCACATCAGATCCTAGTCCTGATACCTTCTTCCTTCTCTCTAGACCATAAATGATCAGTTGCATGCCCATTTTTTCTCATCACCCACCTCCAAGACCCCACACCAGCCTTCTCCCAGGCCAAGTCACTTGAATTAATTAAAAGCTATTGGTCACCCATCCTGGGACCCCAGGATTTCTTTCTCCACCCTCATAATACTTTTTCTGAACAAATGCCTGAGAACCTCAGCATGAAAACACCAAGTTGGCTGAACCCCTTAGAGGTGCAAGCTCAGTCTCATTGCTACTGCTTTGCATTTTCTCAGTACAACTGAGAAAAAAATTGGCTTTCTACCCCTCTCAGCCCTTGGCTCTGAAGTGCAGCCTGTGCTTGCCAACATATCTTTCTTCTCCACACCCCTGAAGCTGCTGGCAGTTGTCCTTGCTCACAATGAGGGGCACTTAGCACTGAAAGAAAGGTTGGATAAGATAAAGAAATAGAGGCCTCCTGTACCTCATATCCTCCCCCAGTTGGTTTCCTCCTTAGCCACCTTTCCTCACAAATTACGAGGACTGCAGTTTGCAAAGACACAGGACTGAAATAAAAGTAACAAAGCTGTGTTTGAATACATTCATGGATAATAGCTACTTATTTTTACTGAATTTTTCTGCCTTGTGATAACATATTGAGCAGCCAACTCTGAACTAAAAACTAAGGCAGTCATTCAAAATGCATTATGAGAAAGTAAAAAAAAATATCTCAGAAATACCACTCTGAGCCCAAATCCTGGGCATGTAAGATTCAGTAGGCAAATCTTTTCATCATGCATTTGCAGAATCAGGTTTTGGGACAGCATCCACGGCTATGTCAGTCATTTTGGTTGTTCAGTATCATGGTGGGAAGGGGCCCAAAACCAACCAGATGAGGAGCATGAAGAATACGATTTATCATTACCTTTCTGGAACAGAAGAAAAATCACCAAGAATTCTGTTTAATTTTTCTACATGTAGCCTAAGTAGAGTCCATTTTAGAAGTCTGGAGGAAATTATATTATTACTTTCTTAAAAAATTATTTTTATCCCTTCCTTGCAGTGAATGTTATTCACAAAAGAACCACAGGACTCAGATTTCCTAAGGAGATGAGTTTAATTGACTCTGGCTCTTCATGTTCTCATTTCTTTTTTTTTTTTATTACCAAAAAGGGGAAAAAAAAAAAAAGGAAGTGGAGGAGAGAAGGAAAATGTTTCAGGTAACGCATAAAGCGGAGCCAGCACAATCTCAGACAAGCAGCTGCTATGCCACTACATTGTACTTGATCTGATCTTACCCTCCAAGCACCATGGAAACTAAATTCCAAAGTAATACTTATATATCCCATAAAATGCATTAAAAACAAAAACCTTCTTTTAATAATTTAGCATACAATCGGTTTTCACCTTAACAAGCAGGCTTTCACTCTCAACTGGCAAGTCAGTTGCAGCCTTAATTACAAGCGTGATGACAAGCAGCCTGCCCAGAATGTGCTTGAAAAGACATGAATCCTTAATTAGCAGAGTGTGGCTTAGTTTTAATGTATCAGCTGAGTTGTACAGCGCATGCTCTGAGCTTGATCCAGGGCCTCTCCTAGTGGGAGTCAAGGGCTTAGGAGGGATTTGGTTTGTATTTTCCACAGACTGCAAACCTGCAGATCATCCTAAGCTTAATTCTGCAGCCATTCACAAGACAAAACTCTGATCTCCAGATACTTTAAATAGATCCCAAAGGAACCAGAATTAATCCTTGATCAGCTGTGAGTACAAATGTTCCATACAAAAGCATCGTTCCAAATCAGAAGCTCCTTTCTCAGCAGAGGAAACATGCTTCTGCGCCCTGGCAAGTGTGCAGCAGCCAGGGCATGCCCAAGGGAGGAGGTGGAGATTCCAAGGAAGTCGCAGCAGCAATGGCTCTGCATAAAGACAAACCCTCAGCAGGCAGCATACCACTCATGTTGCTGACTGGCAAGAGCCACCAACAACACACCCCGCAGACGTGTCCTGAAATCCTCCGCGAGTGCAAGAGTGAAGCATCTATCTTGTAACAGTAGCACAGGCACCCAAACAAGGCTGACCTTACAGAGCAGGCTGCTACTCTAAATCTAGGGAGTTGCAGCGCCCCCACCATAACTTACCAATAACATAGGAGAGGATTAGATTCCACCCTGTGATGAAAGCCCACAGCTCACCCACAGTCACGTAGCTGTAGAGATAAGCTGATCCCGTCTTAGGAACTCGGGCACCAAATTCTCCGTAGCAGAGTCCAGCCAGCACCGAAGCCAAGGCTGCAATCAAGAAGGATATAACGATGGCAGGTCCTGCATTTTCCCGTGCCACAGCTCCAGCCAGTACATAGACACCTGCACCCAAAGTGCTGCCTACACCCAGAGCCACCAAGTCAAATGTGTTGAGGCATCTTGAGAGACGACTGTCTTCTCGAGTGCAGTCCACATTTTTCCGGCGAAGAAGCTGCTTTCCAAAATTGGTAATTTTCTGACACTCCATCTTGGTGTTTGAGCCTGCAAGAAAGATGCTGCCAGCATTAGCCAGACCAGAATACCCTTGTAAAACAGCACCACTGCACAGGTACAATGCTACAGCCCTGTTACATTTCAACAAACGAAACTGCCCACTTTCCACCTTTTTACGTAGCAAAACCTGTCTTTTTGCATTTTGCCTAGACTTAGCATAGGGAATTCAAACAAACAAACCCAAAGCCTTTTCTGCTTTCAGCTCCCAGTCATGCTGCAAAGCCTGCGTAATCCTGGGAGAGAGGCAGCACTTCAGTCCAGCTCCCACTCTGCTCCACAGTCAGCAAGTCAACACACAAGTGGGCAACACAAAAACACAAAGTCCATCTTCCAGATGTCAGAGGAGTTTTCCTATTCTGGGCATGAGTACTTCAAAAGTGAATGTCCAGTTGTCCCATTTACCACGCTTTGGTTCACATTGCAGAGAGCTTGTGGAGTGCACAAACCCGATACTACTGGGATGAATTTAAATCCAAGGACATTGTAGGGGTACACGTAACACATCCAAACCTGATGGGTGCTCAGCCTGCAGGAACAGCTACTCCAGGATAACCTTCCCTGTAAGATGTGTTGTACAGACATCAGATTCTCAGGAGCAACTGCTTTGTTCTAAATATCTACAGGCTGTGTGGACACAGCCTCCAAAGATGAACCTCACCTTCCATCTCAGACAGCATTCTGTAGCTCTGAGAGCCCAACCCTGATATCCATGCTGCACCGTTAAGCCTGGCTTCAGCAACAAGGCTTTAAAAATGCTTCTTTGTTAATTATGGGAAAAGGTTCTTTCCCTTAGATGCAATACTGGACTGAGGCATACCCTTTCCAGCAGTAGACACTGCACACTAACATCAATTCTATGATGAGAATAACATGTAGGCAAAAGAATTACTAAATGCAATTTACAGTGTGGTTCAGTGAGATTGGTACTTCAGCAGCTCCAGCTAAAACCCAGTGTAAAAGGTGGCAAAATACATGCTAAGAAACTTAATTAACTGAGTTAAATCCACGCTTCAATTTTGTCACCACAGCATCAACTACAAAAGCAAAAATCCTCTTCACTTTTCTGAGACATCAGTCATAAGCCCTGCTTAAATCCCTTTCTCTTGGCTTTATGCTAACTCCCCCACTATGAGAAAGTAATTACAACTACAGGAACAGGGCTGAGGATTTACAAGTCCCACTGTGTCAGGAATTGTCTCCCACCAACAGCTCTGAAACATGCTCCCAACAGACATGAATTCAAACAAATAGAGAAAGGCAGGTTTTAGGTCAATCTTACAAAAATCTCGTTTTCAGGATTTGGCTCAAGGACTTTCTGGCTTCAAAAACATGCTACTCAATAATAATGGCTCTTACAGAGCCATTTACCTTAACTAAATGTGGTGTCTTGCAAAGCAAACATGACTTAGTGGACCCAAACCAAAGGGTGTTTTAGCTCTGCATTGAAAATGAAGCTGTATCTGGTACCCAATGCCCTGCCTTGTCACACACATCACAAGAATGGCAACGACAAGGCACAGGAGGGGCAATGGCCCCAGGAGAGAAATAGCCCCTTAGTGCAAGGATGGAAGATCAGGGCATGAACTTGGCAAGGTTTTGGGGGGCAAGGGGATATACAATTTATTCTTTAAAAAAAAAAATCAAAAAAATCAAAAAAATCTAGTGATCTACTTCAGGTTTATGTATCACTCAAGAGTATCCCACAAGAAATGTATTTCAAAATTACTTCATTTTGCAGCTTCCTCAGGCATATCTACAAGTATTCACAGCTGTATTGCAGCTATCAAGAATAAAGCAGAACTGCTTCTTATGGATAATTTGTTTAGAAGAGGGGCAATTTAATTATGATAGAACTGGTAATTAAGACCAACGTCCTGCAACTGGCTTAATGCCAGAGGACAGTGCTCTTCTAGATGAATTCCAGATCAAGGCATCAACTTCCTCCTGCCCAAAAAGCATGTCAAAGTCTGAGCATCTCTGTTGTGAATAAAATGCTTCCTACAGCCTGCAGGTAACACAGGTGCATGCAGGACATGGAAACCACACTGCAGCTGGGTTCTGAGGCCCTTGAACTGTCGTTCATCTCACAGACCACCACCCTAAGCACCTCTTACATGTTTTCATTGCTTTTGAAACAGCAGGTACCAAATCAACCTTTCACTTTCAATTATATTCACTGTAGCTTGACAAAGAGACCTTCAATAAAGACAAGTGGGATATTTTTTAGGAGGACAATCTTTTGCTTTAGTAGGATGCAGTACAGGGGCCGTTACACCTTTGCCCAAAACCTTTCCTCTGTGTCTTTTGTTATCTTTGCAATTGTATCAAAGGGTGATTTTGGCAGAGATAATTATTTTTCCCTTCTCAGAAGTTGGATCCAGCTGTGATCTTGCTTTCTGAAACAGTCATTCTTGTCTTTGAAGTGAGGAAACATGTTCTGGGCTGGTTCCTCTCACTCCCACTCCCAGCCCCTGGAAATGATGAGCCATTTTTTGAACACAGTCAGTATTCCTGTGGTATAATGCAGTCCTATAACATAAACCAATATAAATTATTCCAGAAATGTTACCTGATGGTACCGAGCTACCTTCCAATTGAAGACACTTGATCTGAATGAACATTGATTAGCTTTGTTCTGCACATGCCTAGCTCTCACCCCTGCTTTAGCTCCAGTTCCTCCAATGAGAAATGATGAACTGTGAGCCTCGACCACTCAGACCCTGGGTAGGAAATGCCTTCACCCCAAGGTTCTGGTGCCTTCATGTTTCAGCAGGAGATGAGGTCTTTGAGAGCAGTGGGAAGCAATGACACACTTAGATAACTCAGCAAGGCGGACCCTGGGGCAAAGGCCACATCCTCTGGTGAAATCCTGTCCCACTGAAGTCAATGGCAAACCTCCCACCGACTTCAATAGCAGACAATTTCCACCCAGTGTTACTGGTCCTTGTCTTTTATTTACAATGCACTTTATGTTTGTTACTTTTGTTCCCTGTCCAAATTTTTATGCCTTGACTTTATTGTATTTTCAAATAAAATAAGATATTCTTCTTCCTCTTATCTAGTGTCTAACACACCTATTGTAGCAGCTCGATAGATTTCCTTCCCCATTAACAACATCTTTAAAAATTACACTCTTCAAAACAAGCCCATAAGAAAATAAGCAATCTTGCACATGGTTAACAGCAAAAAGTAAACCATAACAAACATCTGTCCAGCTAAACATAAAACACCATGTGTAAAAATAAGCTGACAGGACACCGTTTTACATAAGCAGTACTATCATTTCCTCAACAATTACAATTTGTTTCAGTTTCTGAAAAACCACTCCTTATCTATTTCAAGACACTGCTGCTCCCCAGAATTTTCATCTCCATGTTGCCGAAGAGCATAAAATTAAAGCCCATTAAGCAGAACAAGGAGTTTTCTACTAAGGAAAGAATTAAAATCAGCCTAAACCTGTTGCATGTCTAATGAACTCCCCAGGAACCTCCTTGAAGGAAGCGTAAACAGAAATCCCCCTTCCACATTGTCCCATATATGCTTACACCCATTTTGCAATGTGTGGAAAATGTCTACTGCCATCAGCACCCTTCTCTCACAGCAAAGTCATGTCTTGTGGACAGTCTCACATTTGTTGAAGACCAAAAGGATGCTGAGGAAAAACATCCCCCACACAGCTATATCATCATTGTTACTAGCCTGCAGAACAAAGAGGTTGTCCTTGCACCACACTGGTATACTTGACAATGTGGAATAGTTTTGACCCTGTATTTTTAGTTTAAACACCATCAGCTCCCTGAACAGTCATATAATAATGATACCAACTTTCTGATCAACACATGGGTAACAAACCCACTTGGGAGCCTTTTCCAAAAGGCTGATTTTGCTACTTCCATCCCCAAGGTAGCATCATTCACAGAGAAGTCCTTCGCAGAAAAAAAAGAGGTGGAAAACCTCAATTCCTACTACTGCTGTGAGCATTACAGATATTTTTGGGGTGTCAGATTTGACTGCAGATTTAAATGCAAAGAGATCACGTTGCAAGGGACCAAACTAGAATGACTGAATGTGTTTCAAAGCATCATTCAGAAAGCCAACAGTCACCAAGGAACATGAGTCTTGGGTGCAATCCATTATAGCATAAAGCAGGAATTGTGTCAGATATGTCCTTCCAAAATGTCTTGCCTTTAAAATCTCCAGTATTTTGTTATTTTACTCTGCAACAAGCGACAGAGCAGAGACAGTTGGTTACAGAAGATGCTGAACCTTCTCAGCTGACATTTGAACACCTACTTAAGGCATTTAGAATCAGAAGCAGAGGACGCGGCATCAGACCCCAAGGTGCATCTGGCTGTGTCCCTGAAGCTGCTGCAAGTGTCCCCAATAGCTGTGCTGGGGAAGGCAGACAGTTTAGAGAAGACACACTTGGGACAAGTGCTGAGAACCAACTCAGAGGCCATGACTGCAGCACATTTGTCCATGTGCTATTCAAATGTTCCCTCCCTAATTATCATAATTTTACCTTTTTTCTTTTTCACATGTGTGCATATATCTCAATATACATTAATCTAGATTGCATCAGAGTAAATATATATATGGACATTAATGTTATATTCTTTGCCAATTCTGTCATTAAAAACCAAGATGAGCCACTAGCAAGGCATTTGCTACTTAAAAGGAGGCCATTCAGTTAAATACAAACACACAAAATAAAGATATGAGCACACAGATGTGGATGGGCTGTGTATGCAACACACAGTCTTATTCACCTGCTTAATGGCACACTGCCCATATGAAGGGGACCATGTTACTCTTCTCTGTTGAGTGCAGATCCTTTATCATCATGGGGGAGAGCTGGTGCTGGGGGACCAGCCTGCTGTCAGATATGGCTGGGCACAGTGCGGGTTTTCTGTTCATCAAGCTCCTGAGTGCTAGGGAAATTTCCAAGACAACATCTCCCACTCCTCTCCAGGTGTCTCATAGACCTGAAGGATTTCTTCCATCGGAAAAGGAGCAGTGAGGTGCTCTCTCTAATCCCTGTGTCACCCACTTAGCAGCAATCAGTTACTGAAGTGAACACCAAGTCCCACTGGACACGAAGAAGGTGCTGGTACCTCTCCAAGGTACCACCTGGGGAGAACATCAGGGTGCTGCAGCTCACCTGCCTGCTTTCCAAACTGTTAGAGCTATCAGCTACACCAAGGTCAAAAAATCCTTTCCCATTCCAGCACAACTTCTGAGATGGCAAAGACCACCCTTTTCTTCAAGTCCAGACAAGAAATCTCAACTTCCCCAAACTTTCAAAGCAGGCAAACTTCAATATTTTATCTCAATACCTGCAGAAAACTCCATCTGGGTTGCTTGTGATGATACACAAAACCCATTTTGAAGTAAGTAGTCATTTTAGACCAAAACAAAGGAGAGAGGCTTCTGCTGCGAAAGTCATGAGAAGAATGCTTCAAACTCTCAGAATTCAACCTTCAAAATCTCCAAAATGAAAGTTGTGATGCCCTTTCTTCTACACAAAGCTCCAGCTGTGATTAACATCAAAAATGGCACACAGTAAGCCATTCAACAAGTAAAAGGTTGGGTAGTGTTATGGATTTAAAA
>VXBX01005230.1:28465-46260 GCA_013400415.1 Scytalopus superciliaris | reverse complement strand
GGGCGCAGCCTGGGAGCTGCGGTTGTTGTTTGACCTGGTTTGTTTTGGGTTGTTGATCAAGCATGTCTCGTGTTTTGTCGGTGGCGCCAGTCGGTCTGGAGCGGAGCGGTTCACACACCCCCTCTATTCATTGCTCTCCCACAGGTGTGCGGAGCCAGCGCGGGGGGCGGGGGGCCCGGCCGGCCCCAGGAGCCATCCAACCCCCCGAGCAGTTCCCATGCTTCGCCCCGACGGAGCCAAGCCTTTTCACCGTTTTGCACGTCCGTAGCGGTCCCCACCTCACCCCCCGTGGGTTGGTTTTATTCCCCCCCCTTCCCCCGCCCGCGGTCCCGTCTCTTCTCGTCGTTCCCGGCCAGCTGTGAGCGGCGGTGCGGTGGCAGCAGGAAAAGTTTGCGACTCTGCCCCGGGATAGAGGACCGAGCCTAAACCAGACTTTAGAAACGCTGTAACTCTTGAGGGACCGAGCCAGCCGAATCTTGAAGCTTTACTAATCTACCAGAGCATTTGTAGATATATTTGACATCTATTGTTTAAAATAGATGGATTTTATTGGGGCCCAGGGAACTTTCTTCTCCCTGCAGGAATGTTACATATTGTATAGACAAATGAGTGACATTTCATACTGTGTATATATAGAGATGTTCTATAAGTGTGAGAAAAGTATATGCTTTAATAGACTACTGTAATTATAAAATATTTTTAATTAAATATTTTTTTGTAAATATTATAAAGGTGTGTATGTTTTTTTTAATCTGTGGGAATATCTCTTTAGAGAACCACAGCTCAAGTACGGAGCTGCTAATATGGAAATATCTTGAATGTTTAGGACTTTTTTTTGTCCCCAGATGTCCTTTAGACTCAAAAGTTGCAGCTATAGCTAGTGGTCCTGCATGATTGCATGAGATGTCTAATTGCGAATAAACTTGTTTGGAGTCCATACAAACGTGTTTTCCTCAATCTAGACTTAAAATGTTTGTAAGTGTATTATACATTTCGAGACTACACTTTTGTCATTTAGGCACAGGGGTTTTTAGTGCGTTCTATAAAAGTAGCAGTAAGATGTAGTGTTTTTTACTGAGAATAGAAAAACAAATTCTATCTAGTTTTTTTGCAAGCTGGGGGCGATGCTTTAGATCAGATCTCTAATCAGCTTTTTCTTTAAATCTGCTGTTGCATCAGATCAAGCAATTTATTCTGGAACTTCACTTAGCACCAAAAGGTTTTGTTGCAAATTTGTGTTCCTACAGCTTATTAATTGCTTAAAAACTGAAAACAGTTCTCTGCTTGCAACCAAAGGGCAAACCATTAACGAAAACAATTGCTGTTTCCTTCGTCCAAAGAATATTAATACCGAACTGCAGAAAGGCACATGGGCCAAGTCATTATGATCAATGATGTAAATTCATCTTAAAATGAACTTAAGTAGACCAAAAATCGGATAACTGCATCAAGATTATTTTTCTAGCACAAAATGACTTACATTTCACTGCAGCTATGTTACAGTTAAAATCCTGTTTAATCTCTGTGATGTGTAACTACTACATGTGAACATTAAACTAGATTTACCTGTCTTTAACTGTGATTCTTCAGCTTTTTTCTTCAATCCTATGAATTTGCACATTCCTTTTCCCTTTTGTTCATATACCATTTGGTGGGCCAATTAATTTTACAGCAAGCTCTTGTATGATCAAGTTGCTGACTGTAAACTTGTGTCCAGACTCAATGAAAGATGCTCATCTTGTGTGATCCATGGTCTGTGCGCTAGTGAAATGGGATTTTCAGAGTGGGAGAATTAAGTAGGATTTAATTGGGTGCTTTGTAAATAGCTAGCCAACTGTGTGTGTAACATGGTCTGTTTGACTAAAAAAAAGAGGATTTGTTTCAGATTATACAAGTGTCAAAAGTACTCCAACCCGAGGGACTACTTCTATTAAGTTAAATATTTATAAGGAAATTAACTACTGGGGTCATTAGCTATTGACTAC
The DNA here is from genome assembly GCA_013400415.1 of Scytalopus superciliaris. Classification (NCBI taxonomy): domain Eukaryota; kingdom Metazoa; phylum Chordata; class Aves; order Passeriformes; family Rhinocryptidae; genus Scytalopus; species Scytalopus superciliaris. Next base: position 44,275 of record VXBX01005230.1, on the reverse strand, counting down.
AGTGATAATGTCAACAAGATGAACATTTTCTTTATCAAAATAATTGCGTAAAGATCAAATCAAAAAGTGGCTAACATGTCTGCAAACACAGGGCCTCCTGTCACTGCAAATGCTTTAAAGGCATGGGCGTTTTATAGGCTGAGTCCGGACTTCAGGGATGGGGAGTGGGTCCCTGCGTTGCATTCCCCCAGCTCTGCTGTTGCAGTATTAGCAATTTAATGAGCAAAATACATGTTCTTGGAAAATTAAGTGACAAACCCCTCATCGTGAGTCTCCAACTATTTCAGTGACTGTAAGAATGTTATCAATAGCGTTTTTACTGCACTTTAGGAATTCTCCCATTTTTTTTCCCTGAAGGAATGGTTTAGTTTTACGTTTATTGTCTTTGTTTATCTTAATATTATTTGTAGTCTGCTTTTACAGCTCCGCTTATTTTGTATACAGTTTTTCAGTAACATTGGTTCTCAATAGCCTTGTTTGTTTCTATCCGTTGTTGCCAAATTATAGTATTCTGTTACACAGGAAGCAAGCAAAGGGTGCTGTCTTAAAATACGAAACTGCCTTGGTAGAGTTTCTAAGTACCAAAGCTGTTGTATCCTAGGAGAGCTGGTAAATCACTGAGCTCCTGTTCAACGGAGAGCGTACCAAACGCGGGATTGTTTCAGGTCAGGGCAATCTCCCATTGAGTTTAGCGGCTTAAGGATTTGGGTTTGCTTTTTTAAAAACTGTTGCGGTGCAACAAGTTAGGACCTTACTAAAGAGCTGTGAATTTTTTTCCTGTTATAAGTAGTATTCCTAAGAAATGGGAAAGCCTGCATACAGCACTCAAAGAAAGCTCTTATCAGACCACTGTAGATGGTCTACTTATTCCTTATGCTATGTATGAAATTGTAAACGAGGACTATCTAATCACTCGCTTCCTAATGGCTGGAATCAGTGCAGTCCTAAATGCAGCCATAATTATTTTTGTTTTTCAAAGATTTTAAGAGTCTTTCATCATGTTGTAACCCCGTATCCCGTTTAAATCATGTTTTCCATATAGCAAAAGGCGTAAATGTTTGAACAAAGGCAAATTAAAAGGACTCTTTTCTTCTGATGCCTTGGATTTTCTCTTAGTCACAAAAGCATTCCTTAAAAGGAGCTTTTTGATTGTGTGATGAGAGTTGTGGTGAGGCTGCCAGATTAGGAATTAGGATACCAAATTCTGTTCCCAGCTCTGCTACTGAGGCTCTTTTGTGACCTTGAGCAAGTCAAACAAAGTTCCAGTTTTCCCCTTGTACCGGTGGCAACATGTGCTCATCTTTATAGAAGCAAGGAGATGAAAAAGGCAAAATGCCTTCCTGTCTTTTTATCTTTCTTATGGGGATTACGTTTTGGGTAAGAAAGGAAGCATGGGGAGCACTGGGGTGATTACCAGGAAAGCCTTCCTAGGGAGGAGCTGGTTGGGAAATACATTGCTAGTAGAGGCAGCAAGGAACCTCTTTCATGGGACACTGCAATTGTAAAGGACTAGAGAACGGTCTCTAGGAGGAAGAGATGAGGGAGGGAGGTATTTTCCATCTCTAACTGGTATTCTGCCTGCAGAGCACAGCGATGGACACTGCTAATGCTGTATGCCTGTTTTGGTGAGCCGCAGCACGGAGGTCCCAGTCCTTGCAGGTGCCAAGACTCCCCTCTGAAATTTCCAAATACTAGGAAAGGTTCATTCCATGTAAAAGTCAAATGCCAGCTCCTGTGGCATTTTTCCTGCTGTTTCACACGGGAATGGTATTTATTTTCACTTTCTAAACCATGCAGTGTTCCTTTTAAGCAGTTGCATTTTCAGCCACAAGCGAAGTGGTCATAAGGAATGCCATAGCTGTCCTGCTGGTTGTTCCGAGAGTTAATGAATAAACCATGTATAGGATAAACAGGTTTATGCAAATGCTGAGCAGCTCTTTACTATTATTTGTATTTTCAAGGCTTTTGTAGCTGCAGAAGTCACATTTTTGTAAAACCTTTGCAATTGGAAAGAAGAAACCAGGGTCCAAGTCATTCAAGTAATTGTTTTAGGTGCAACACAATTTACAATTTTCTCCAGTAGTAAGGCTTGTGATACTGAATAGCGTGCTTCCAAAGCAGTATTGAACACATTCTGCTCTCCAGTCCCAGAACATGTGACCCGAAAACACAGACTAAATATATTCCCCCCTCACCACTGCTTGGTTTTTTGCATTAGAAAATCCACCCTTTACCCTTATTCCTGGGTAAGAGAAAACTTGCATGCTGTGCCTACCAGGAGAGCCTGCTATCCCAAAGCAGGCATGCACACACCAGCCTTTCAGCACATCAGAGCTGAGCTGGGATGGTGGTTGTGCAGCATTCTGGAGGTTGGCTGTGGGCAGATGCCAGCATCCCGTGGGCCAGAGCCAGTCCCTGAACCACCACGTCCTGGCCATGCCTCCTTGACAAAAACCTTTTTCCCGTTCACAGCCTGAAAAAATGAAATTTGCAGGGAGCAGGCTGTGGCATAGACTGATGTGTGATCACAGCAACAGGGACATGAGGGGGAATTTTTTAAGTTGGCATCCCTTCTCCTTAGCAAAACATCTACTGGAGGAGAGCCACGTCACCCATGGAGCACTGGGGAAGGGGCAGTGCAAGCCCTGCCGAGCACTCCGCTCAGGCACAGGCATACGCACACGCACAGCCAAAGCCACCAAAAGGGTGCTGGGAGTGCTGGACGGAGATGCAGGGCAGCGTTTACCCGTTTTGCTCCTCTTGAAGGTATGTGAGGGAAGACAAGACCATTTTCAACCAGTGCTTGCCTGTGCCAAGGCATTCGAGGACCTAAAGCCATAAAAAGCGTATCTCCACACAGCAAGGTGAAAACAGTGTCCGGGTGTTGCTGCACCAGCCCTGTCCCCCATTTCGCTTGGAGGAGCATGGGTGGGGAAAGCTGAGCGCTCTTCTGGCAGCTTAATTCAAAATAGAGGACACAGCAATGGCTGGAATGAATTAGTCCCCATTTGTAATTTCTTGGCCTGTAGGGAGAAGAGATGGCACCCCCGACTTTGGCACACAGAGACGGGAACATCCCCTCCACAAGATCCCTGGGCATGCAGCTCTCCCCAGTGAGAGCAGTGCTGAGCGGGATGCAGGGCAGGGCAGCACTGTCTTTTCTTCCTTTGATGGGCATGGAACACACTTTGAGATGGTACGAGGGTTGGTTTTTATTTNCCCGAAGATTTATCAATTATCAAAGGTTTATCCACTGACAGGATACACTTGTTTCTGGTAAAAGAAGCACTTTGACAATTTTCACATGTATAATTTGCTTAAGGACCATAATAGCTTCTTCTGAACCATGTGTCATGTAAATAAATATTCCAACAATTTTTAACATGCATATTATGTACTCCATAGATCAATGGCTCCTTTGAAGCTCTTACAGTTTATCCTGCAAGTTCCTATTCAGACATTTTTAAATATGCATTATTTATTCAACAGGCTATCTTTTCATTCAGATGCTGGTGTCTGTCTTTGGAGCACTCTAGCATCTATGTCTTGTTTAGAGTATTTAAAAATCAATATTGCTTAGTCTTTTCAGCATGTTGGAAAGATCCCCATAAAAACGTGGTAACAGGAAAGATTACTTCGAATGAATAAGACTGAAACGTACATCCATTTTGGATCAGATTTTAAGACACTGTCTGCTGTTCGCCTTTACCTTCTCCAGCAGCCCTGGAAACACACCGAGCCAGAAATGGGTTACCCGTGTGGGCTGCAGTGCAGGCAGTGAGTCCTTGAGAGGGTTTGGGAGGATGGCAGTGCCTGACCTCAGAGGGGCAGGTGGACACCGTGCCAGGGGCCAAACATTTCCCTTTGGCTTCAGATGTGTCTGTGCCGAGACTGAGGGATCCATCCCGGCAGGAGCATCACAGTGCTGGGGCGGCAATTATGCAAAGGAGCGTTGCTTTCTCTGCTTTGATGAGGAAGCACTTTCTTGGTTCCTGTGCAGGACAGGCTCACCAGGTGAGAACGGGCCAGCAGAGGAGCACTGCCTCGTGAGCTGCCCCAAGGCTTCAAGTGCCAGCAGGGCTTTTGGGGGGCTTGGGGTGTTTGCAGGGTGCAGCTCTGGAGGGGCTCCATGCCAGGCAGCTCACAGAAGTGTAAAGGTGCAGGGCACATAAAAGCAAAATCATACACACAAATGACTTTGGGCCTCTGCAGCTATTAGCCAAGGCAAACCCTTTCCCGTTCTCAGAGGGTGGGGAAGCAGGCAGAAGTTATACCCCACCTGAGCAGAAAGCTGCAAGGGGAACCCAGGATGATCCCAGGTCCTTGCAGGAGCAGCCTATGAGATAAGAGGGTCTGCAACCTCCATGCAGGCTAATGAAGGAGAAAAACCAGGGCTGAGAAAGATAAAGTTCTTATTTAAATGCAGACATCCACAACAATAGGGGTGGAAACATAAAAAACTGCTATCAAATTCATTTGCTTGTAGTATGAAGGCTTTTGTCTAACCTTGTTTAAACAGTCCCACTCCTGTGTTTAGTTTACTTGTGTTAATATCCCCCAGAGGCTTCATCATTTGCTATTGATGAGAATACAAAAAAAAAAAAAAAAAGAAGGAAAGAAAAAAAAAAAAAAAAAAAAAGTGTTTTGCTGTCCAAGCAATTAATTCTCTTTCCAAGTGCTTAAAATTCAGCATGTCCCTTCAGTTCCAAAGGTGCTAGATCTTCAAAACCAGCAAGCTGCTCACAGTCAGCTGGGAAACCCCAAGTTATTTCGGAGCACATAAAAACATTCAGTGCTGATAAATACTCACACTGTGTTTTGCATCTTCATAATTTGGGATTCCATTTACTTGACATATGCAATAAATAAAGCAATAAATAAAATATGCTCCCCGCCTCAAGGACATCTCTCTACATAAGTTGCAACCCAGTATACAAACTCCTTCCAAACCAGCTGTGCTATACATCTACCACACTTCCTCTTCTGATGCAGAGACACCTTCTTACAGCTGGCTATGATCAATGCCATTTAAACCATAATGGAAGCAGATATGGTCAAGGATTCTAATTAGAATATAAGGTAGTAGAAATAGAGCACTGCTTTAGCTGGGAAATGGAAAAAGCCAATTTTCATTAGCCCTTTTTGGTGAAAAATGTTTCTACCTAAAGCATTGGAAACTCCAGTGACTCAGCTCTTGATCAAATGCCCACCAAAGTCTTTCCATCACCTTCAGCAGATGTCAGATGGCGAATTCACATGAATGAATAGGCACATTTAGGGCTCTGTAGTGCTCTGCTCTGCATGGACAAAATCCCATTATGCCTCCTCCAGGCCTAAATTAGGAGCTGCGTTTTACCATTTTTTACCAATTTCCTCTGGACCTACACTGTTGTCACTGGTGTAAGAAGCTGGGTGCAGCCTTGGACCAAGCAGAACAGCACCAAGACACACAGCTTTTACCTTTGCCCTCTTCTAAAACCATGACAGCTCTCTGTGCAATGAGTTACATAGAATTCAATAGCAGCAGCATCTCCAGCAGGGCTAAATGGTGAAGGAAATTAATGATGATGCCAAACCTGTCCCTGACTTGGCTTTGGACTCAGCCTCCTATTAATTATAGAACCACAAGATGGCTTGGGTTTGGAAGGGACTTTAAAGATCATCTAGTTCTAACTCACCTGCCATGGGCAGGGACATCTTCCACTAGACCAGGTTTCTCAGAGTGTCATCCAACCTGGCTTTGAAGCACCCTGAGAGTTCTAACATCCTCATTTCCATTGCCAGATGGGTCTTGCGTGGAGTTGTGAGTTTGCCCATGAGTTTAGTGGGCAGGGCAGGGTGGGATGCTCACTGCCATCAATTTCACGGGAAGCGCGCTTTGTGTTTGGCTTGTATGCTAAATATAAACAGAGCTATCAGTCAGTGTTTGCTGGGATTCACTGAAATATTAAAACAAATGCTTGTGTCTGTGTTGTAGGGCAAGGTCTTCTTTATTTTGCTGGGGCAAGAGCCGTATTGAAACAAACTGTATTTTGTTTTCTTTCAGACAGGTGTGATGGCACACCTGTGGAGCTCAAGCCTGAATAGCAACTCGTAACCTTTTGTGGGTAAGGTGGGGGGCAAATCCTGCTTAACAAGGATGTCAAACTGATCTTTGTTCCCTTTTCCCGACCAAGTATCTGTGGCAACAAACTGGAGACAGGTAAACAATCGGCTTCTGCTACCACAAGCTTTCCATTTACAGTTCACCAGGAGCTCTTATTATATGAAAGGAAAGGGTGGATGTGGTGTCAACACAAGGTAATAGTAATATTATTTGAACAGGTGTGTGGGGTGTTGCTAAAGTGAGAGAACGGGTGAGCGGTAGGGAGCAGTTACTACAGGGCTGTGCATGTAATAACCAGAGCTCACCCGCGTTTATTATCATAACAATCATGTGTGGTGATAGGTTTCACAATAAGCTGGTCTGATTTACCTGGTGCATTAAACCAGTTCTGTTGTTTCTCACTTCCTAACTCCCTGCTGGAAAAGAGCTCGGAAAAAGAAGCACGCTAAAAATTGGGTGAGCAGACCCACCGTGCAGGCAGGCACAGATAGATCACTCACCAGGCCACAGTTACCCCCCAGACTCTGCTCCTCCACAGACAACTTTGCTGCTGATTTACATCGATGGAAGAGAGAAAGCAGATTAAGCATCTCAGGACTTGCATTACAAAGGGATGGCAGGTTTGCAGCAAGTGTTAAGGCACCGTGGAATCATGAGAGTTGAATACCTCAGCACTTTTGTCTATACATCTATTCTCTGTAACGCAGTTAATTTTAATAATGTGTTTGCAGTCTGTCATGTGTTATACTGATATTATCTGTGATTTGAATGTATATTCGTGTCTGTGTGTATAGAGTTAGATGGGTATCCTTTCAGCAAGAAAACAGTACGCCACAACAGAGAATGGGAACAGTAAAAATAATCTTTTGGATTCTGCTTTTAAGGAGATGACTGGAATCACATTAGGAAGGATTATTGCGGTAGGTACATACCTTGCTGAAATTTGCATGCTTCCATTGTGGGAAAGTGGGAAACAAAGGGAAAAATTATCCCCCGGTATGCTCTCGGTGTAGAGATATACGCTATGATTCACTGAAGATGGCTATGGAGGTTACAAAACAGAAATTAAGAGATGATATAAATTACGTGAGGGTGTTCTAGACGATTAGACAACTCACTGGTCCATTTGCAGTGCTGCTCGTAGCTTTATATCAAGTCTGATGAGAGAGTGGCAAACCGTAAGCAAGGAGATTTTTCACTCCCTCCTGTCCCTAAGCCGTACTTTGTTTAGAAAGATCTTAATGCGTATCCTGAGCATTTGAATATGAACCTATTGCATGCCGCTGGTTTGTGCAAACAGTAGTTGTATTATTACAGAGCATGAATTAATCTTCCAGGCGTCCATTTGTGTTACTCAGATCAGGCAGGGTTTATTTGCAAAGGGCTGACCCTGCTTCCTGGCAGGTCTGCCGGGAGGTGCCGTGCCAGATTCCCTCCGCTGGATGCGAGAGGGGTCGGCTGGCACATCGCAGGGACCCTGGGGACAGCCACATGGCAGGGGCTGCTGCCTGAGGGAAGGCAGGGCCAGGGGCTGTGAGGACAGCAGCACCAAGCCTAGGCTCAACAGGCTGCTTCAGGCATTCTATAGTGGGTATAAAGGCTGGTAGGAAACAAGTATTCTCAAGCTTGGGTCTACATTCCTCTGGTAATGCAGATTTAGCCCAAGGTCACACAGGAAACCTTTATTTCAAGCAGCTTTCTCCGTCTTAGGCAGAATTGCTGCAGCATTTCCCTTTGTACAGATTTCCTTAAGTAAATGCTTAATGGCAGGGTGGCTGTCATCTTAGGGCAAATATTTTAGAAATCCCTTGTTAATCACATCAGGTGTGTGTCTTCAGTGTTGCAACATCTGTTATTTGTTAGATGCAAACAGAGAATGGAAACGTGTGTTTGCCCTGTCCTGGGCCCTGCTGTAATTCAGGCAACCTGGCTGAACGTGCCCGAGATGGTGCTGACAGTACAGTTATTTCAGGAGGGTAACACTGCACCAAAAGTTGAGTAGGGGGTAAACTAAAAAGTCTTGTATTATGCTTTGGTGCCCAGTAAGTTTTTATTACAATCCAGTGTGTACCTTAAACATTTCTGGTTCCTTAGAATTTCCTTGTAGAAGTCAATGCTGTGCTGCTGTTCCAGCAGAGCAAACACTATATGGACTCTTCACAGGCAGCTGAAAGGAGCACACTTTCTTTGCATGCATGATTATTTCACACTAGAGAACACATATTTTGGGGTTACATCACAAAACTGACTCTTTGCTTTGGATTAGTTTTGCTGGGTTTTAAGCAGATACTTAAGTAATCAAAAATAACAGCCTGGTAGCATTTTAGGAATAGTTCGAAGAATTTAATTGAATTTCATTAATGAGAGGACAGTGGATTCTTTAATTACCTCAGGCACATTTCATTCATATATGTATTTATCCATGGTGCATCTGTCGATTATTAGTTAGCTATTGCAGTGCCAAAGTTGGTGACAAAGTCATTGTGATGTGCTGCAGAGGCAGAACAACAGAGTATGCTAAGAATTCCTTGAACATAGATGGCATGTATTCATTAACAGCGTTGATCCATTAAGAGCTTGTTTGGGGATGGGGGCTGTGCGTGTTTGTTTGTTTTTACATATATTTATTGTTTGTTATATATGTTATTTTTTCCACAATGTTCGTGTGTTTTGTGACCGGCGATTTCCACTTGCTGACATTCTTGTACACACTTGGGAGTCGTCCCCATCCTTTGGAGCAGCCTAAGGAAAATGCTGCCCTCTCTTGAATTTGAGGGCGCAGTGCATCTCCTGGCAGAGGCTGCCCGGGGAGCGGGAGGCAGCGCATTCCCGAAAGGATGCTGCTGACTCCTGCGGGGCTGATGAGTGCCGGCAAAGGCAGCGCCGTATTTCATACTCTTAAACAGAGTTAGGACAGTTGTTCTGAAGAATGCAAATTGTCTAAAATATAAATTCTCTCTCTTCTAAAAGGATTGGAAAACAAGCAAAGATGCCTTACTCCATTGTGGAAATACCTTAGCCAGGGAAATTTCATTGTCTCCTGTGCCTGAATAGATGGGAGACGGAGTCCTGAAGTTCTTTGGGCTACTTTAAATGAGTCGTCATTCAACTTGAAACAATATCTTTGACTGAGTTGTGTGTTTTGCTGAATGCCCATTTAGGTCTTGAAGTCAAAGGAAAACTGTATTTTGATAGGCCTTCTCTGAAGGAGGAGGATGTGACTGGCTGGGCCTGGTCCTCTGCACCAGAAAAAAAAGCACTTAGGGTTACTCTAGTGTATGACAGCCCCCCGAGCTTTACCCATCAGTGTGGGACCACTGCTGTGGTGCCTATAGAAACCACCGTGTCACTGCCTTGAGCAGCTTGGTCAGGAGATGTGTCTCCAGCTGGAGGGAGGAGGATGTTTCTTCAGCTGGTTTTGCTCTTCACTGACAAGCATGGGTAGGGCACACTCTTCATGCATCTTTCTTCAAGGAGGAATATAAAGGAGGCCTTGTGGCAAAAGCTGTTCCGGAGTAGCTTCTGCCTCCTTTTCTTCAATAGGGGCATTAAAAACAAACAAACAAACAAACATAAAAGCTCTCCCTTTCTCCCATACACTCTCCTGCTTGCAGAAAGACGGGTCTCTGTCTGCTGGAGACAAGGGGTGAAAATGACCATTATGTGATGTGTGTGAGGGATTGCCTGTGAGGAGTCCTACATCAAGCTAGCATCACTAGGAGGGAGGGCATGCAGGTTTTGGTGGGTATTAACACAGAAGATGCCAGTGCGCCCAGGAGAACCAGGTTTCCTGGATATCAGATACTGCATGGGGGGAAGGTGAAGGGGAGCATGCATTGTGGAAAAAAAAGGAGAAAAACATGCATGTGCACCCAAACCCATGGGGTTTTTCTTCCCTGTTATAATTTAAAAGGTTTTTCTGAACATACAGCTCCCCACTGAGCCCTCTTACAGTTCTCGGAGGCTGAAAGACAGGTAGGCATCAAGGAGCAACATGCAGGCAAAATGACTGGCTAACAATAGCTGTGCATCTTGGTAGTTACACAATTTGTGCAAAAGGACATACTTCTTAATATTTATCTCACTTTTCTGCACCTACAGATTTGGGGTTTTTACACAAACATGAGGGTGATTAATCTCAAATGCAATCTGAAACGGGATGAACAGAAGGGGAGTGAGCACGTATATGTCACTTGTACTGTATACTGTCTCATCTATTAAATATGAGACAAAGTAATAAAAATAAACAATACAGTATTGTGTCAGTTGCAACTCAGGCAGTAACAAAATATTGCCACATTTTTTCTTACGAAGCTGGCTGTGTGGTGGCTGAAAAGACCCCTAAAGCATATAAAGCTCTTATCTTCATACATTTCCCTAAAGAATAATAGATCAGTCGGTGCTCTGATGCTGTTTTAATAATGTACAATTTACAATTCATTTGGTTACCAAGCACTCACAGTATAATTAATTCCACAGACCCTTTCTACACATTGGCTTGGTTTATGACTGCACGGAGGGGAGATGGGGAAACTGTGTTGCTCCTGCTGTCACAGAAGAGTGCCTGGATGATGCGTCAACCTGCCTGGTCTGAGGCAGTCCTGCCATTGTAGGGGTGGCCAGGGCTTCATTTCCCCTTTCCTTCTGCCCCAGCTCCCACCTGCCTTTCCCATATCCATGCATGAACATCTCCATGGGGGATGTTCCCCTAGGGATGAGCCCAGCTCAGCCCACAGCACCTCAGCAGCATTTGAGCCAGAGCTGCCCCGTCCCTTCGAGTTGCAGAGGGCCCTGAGATCTGCTGCAAGTGCTGGAGCAGAAGCTCAGCTAAGCCTAGGGGAAGTCTCAAGGACAAAAGGCAGGTGGATCTTCTTGCATTAAAAATACCACTGCCTTCCTTTGCTTTGCTCTTGCAGCCAGGGACAGAAAAGTCTGGCAAGGATACAGGTATTGCTTCAGGCAGGAGGGACTGCCCATCGGAGACTGGCAGTGCATGAGCCCAAGCCTAATGTCATTTCACAGAATAAAGACACGAAAAAACGGAGGGAAAGACTCCAGAAACAGGTAGAATACATATTGTTGGAGGTTTTATTTCCACAGTCCTGTTATTTTTCCCTTTATGGAGAATCTGTACAGTTGCCTGAGAGACTTAAATAATGGACTCTCTGCAGTGAATGGAGCTGCTGTTCTGTGATGTCTTGCACATCAAAGCAATTTTTTTTTAATCTACATTTACCTCTTTGATAAAGACAACACTGGGAGGAATTCAGCCACTACAGAGAACCTGCAGGTCTGTGCATCCACCCAGAGCTTGCTTTGACAGCGGTGTATGAACTGCTATTGAAGTGGTGATTTTCTTTCCATTACCAAATAAACAGGGGTTTCCTTTTCTGAAATTCCCAAACATTCTTTTCCTTTTCGAAGTCCCTACACATGCACAGTGTATGTACACACAAATATATGGATGCTCACTTATTTGTATATATATGCCTGAGGATTGAGGTCACAGTTTGTGAAAGTTCAGCACACAATCCTGATATAAATACACAAATACTCCCACTGAAGTGCAGTTTAAAGCTGGACTCACTAACTTTCTACAACTAGAGATGCAGTTTCTCTTTTTTTTTTTTTTTCCTTAGATGTTTAAAAGCTGTGAAAAGATACCATTTTCCTCCAGGGACTAAGAACATTGTAAGTCAGAGCCGTAAATGTTTGATTAACCCCTACGGGGACCTGTGTGATTTTCACAAGACATTAACTGTAAGAGGTATATCTTCTCTTGTGCTGCCTCTGCAGCTGGCCATTCAGTGTTTTGGCATTCAGCCTATTGTTTGGGTTCCCTAATCTCTTACTGCAACAAAGATGTGGTGAGGTAGAGACCGTAAGATATTGCTTTCACCCCTTTTCTCTGTATAGGATTTGGCAGCCAACTTGCCAACATGCTGGAGACCTGCAGCTCTTATTTTTACATCCATAGAAAATTGACTCTTTCATGAATCAAGGCATATCTATAAACATAAGTGTAACCAAAAATGTTATTAAGGATGTCATGTACATATGTATAAAACAGCAGCAACAAATATTATTATTATCAATTATTCTTATTCACCATATAATGAACATTTAAATCTTGTGTGGTTTATGTACCACAAGGTTTACTTCACAGTAGGGCTCAAAATCTCTCCTCTGTAGTCACGTTTTCAGGGGATTTAAAGCAATGCCCATGTGGCATGAGAGGGCTGATGGAGTCCTGCCCTGCCATCTCCAGGAGAGAGAGCACTGGTCTCTTTTCTGCCTGAGACAAAGCACCCAGGAAAACCTGAGGCACTCCTAAGATGTGGGAAGTAGTCAACTTGAAAAACTTTGCTCTTAACCTTGAAATATGAAAAAGTTAAAAATCTAACCTTCAATCCAGGCCTATGGTTGTGGAATAGAGGAGTGTCCGTGTAATTATTATTATCTGCTTTTTTACCTGTCTCCTTTTTCACCCATACAGTATTTCTTTTAGTATCATTTATTTTTTCAGTTCAAAATTTTTTTGTTTTGATTTAATGTTGTTCAAGAAATTAACAAAACTGTGTTCATAAAATTCCTGCAAACACCAGCCTGGTTGCAAGACAAAACTCTGCTTTGAGCTTCCAGGTCTTTGTCTGTCAAAGGAAAATAAAAAGAAGCATAACATTGCTAGGAAGCATTACTTGCTTTATATTCCACTTTTTTTTTCAATACTGAAATCAAAGAAAAATTTCTCAGACATGAAAGTAAAATTGACAATTTTAAAACCACAATAGCTTATCAGCATTTCAGAAATGATAGCGTTTATAAGGAATACATAGAAAGACATTTTAAAATTTGATCACCTACTTTCTTTTTAAAAGCAAAGTTCTCTGGCAATCAAATCCAAACAACAGCTAAACCAAATCTCTTGCTTTTATGACCCCTTGGGGAAGAAGGAGTCTCTTCTTGTTTCTTAGTCCGTATTGAATATGAGTTGGACACAAGATGGCCTTTGCAGTGGAAAGGAAGTCAGGGGTCCAGGCTGGTGTGCACATCATCCCTGCTCAGTGCTGTTATACACCTTCCCTCCCGTTCACTCCTTCTCAACCCGTGGGGACTGCTCACAGTAGAAGGGTAGATGCACTTGGATGAGGAGGCCAGCTGGCACGAGATGGCCCACATCCATTCTCCTAATCCTCCTTGCCTCCCAAAGTGCCTGTCGGGAACGGTCCCTGGCAAGTGTTAACCCTGAGCAGTGTCAGGGATGGCTGGGGAGAGTCATACTTGACCCAAGTCACCACCATGCCAAGGACTGCTCCAACAATTTAACAATCCGGAAAATTGAGCTGCGGCACCTGGGGACGTTCCCTGGCACTGGTTCCCTGACTCTCTGCTTGTGGCCAAGCAGAGCAGACCCACTGATGGAACACGAGTGTGATGGCACTGTCGGTGTGGGGTTGCATGTTGAAACGCGTGACAGCAGCACCCAACACGCCCACCCAAACATTATGTTGAAGTTTTGCAAATCAAATAATACATGTTGTGATTGTTTTTAAAAGCGAGTCTAAAATCTGCCAGAAAGGGAGTCGGATGCCCAAGTAGAAGGCAAGTCAAGATAATACTTAAGTGGCTTGTTCATGAAAAGCTACCACTTGACTCCCCACCACAAACTTGCCAGCGTAAAGCTTCATGGAAGGAATGCAAAACAGCCAGGCAAAGCTCAAAGAAAAAACGTGTGTTTTCAGTCAAGGACAAAATAATCACATCATCTTGAGATGTGCCAGGCCAACTTACTTAGCTTTGATTTTACCAGCACAACTACCTGGCGCTTTCTGTGATCGAGATGCCCAGCTGTAATCCAATGTGATCTGGAGCTTATTCACTGATCACAGCTGTGTAATTTCAGGTAACATGCTTCCCTTGTTTAGTTTTGTTTAACATTGTTAAATATATAGTCAGACCATCTGCACAGTATTTTTTTAAATTGGAAATTACAACCATAACTTCCTTTTTATATATCAATAAACTAAATAGCAAAATTTCAAAGGGATCCTTCTCTACCAAACAGTGAAGCAGAATGTTTGTCCCACGCCACACCATTGCCTAATTGCACACTAATTGGACAAACGTGATTAAATATTTCAAGATCTTTACTAATTGCCTCTATTTTAGCTTTAAAATTTGCTTGCCACCAACAAATTTAATGACACTGGTGTCTAGTCATCAGCAAAAAGCCCAAGAGTTGCTCTTTAAAATGTACCTAGTCAGAATATTTACTGATTGTGCATTGTTGTTTCCAATGTAGCTTAATTAGAAATCCAATCAGTTCTCCAAGTCTAATTATACTTGATTTGTAGATTCAGACTATGATACATAATGAAGCTAAGCAGCTAACAGTAAACGTGCTTGAAATGTAACAATAAGAGAAATATTTTTAATGCATGCCTTGTTATCATTTTAGAAACTCCGAGTAATATATGAGATCAAGCACAAAGGGAAATACAGAGATTTATGACTCAATAGATTTTAAAAAAGCCCATGTTTTATCCTGCAGCAATATAACTGGCGTATGTTTAGTGTTTAAAAATATTTCCTTTGTTTGTTTACTTATTTGTTTGAACAAGATAGCAACATATATTTTGTGGCTACGGTGATGTCTGTACTTGCTTGCATTTATCTTACATGCCATTATTTTTGCCCTATATTTGAAATGGCATTGTGCATCAGAAGCTGGGATCTGGGTTAGAGATGGTTACTAAGGCAGCAGTTCCCTTTAGCTGAGTCCCTACATCTTCAATGCACCCTTAATTTACTCTTCTCTGTGAGAAATATCCTTTAGGGGCCAAGGGCCAGATGTTTCTTTTTATTCCATGCTGTGCAGGGAAACACATCTGCTCTGCTATTATTTTTTACCTCAGTCCCACAGTCTGAACACTGCAGCTGCAGCCTTACACCCGTGTTGTAGGATCAAACTAATAGCATGTCACTTTCTGTATTGCCTACAATGGCCTTTTATTAGTATTTTTGTGTAGTAGCAAACATTATGATCATGCTTAAGTAATGAGCAGCACAAACATTTTCTGGAGAACAGGCAAAACTTGAAGGAAGAAGAGAAGAGGAAAGGAAGTCCATCAGCGAGTCACGCCAAGACTCGTGGTTGCTTTCTTCTGTTTCCAAAAGAGGAATCTGTGAGCAGAAACACTTTTCTGTTTAGCAAACTGTAGAGTTACCCATGGGCTTTTCAGATGTCAGCTTATTTCATTGCTACCTCGCTAGCATGGAGGCATTTGGCATCTGTCATCATCTTCTTCAGCCTTGTTGGGGTACCATTTGTTGCTCCTAGAGGGTTCGCTGAAGGACACAAACCTTGCTGTTCGGGGACTTCAGTTTGATGTAGAAGACACCCTTTCTTCACTAGAAAGTTTTGGGAGTCTACAGATTAGACCTACTGTTTACGAACAGAGAAGGATTGGTGGGAGATGTAGTGGTTGGAGGCCGCCTGGGGCACAGTGACCATGAAATAATTGAATTTTCAATACTCAGAGATGCAAGGAGAGCCACCAATAAAACGTCTATGCTGGACTTCCGGAGGGCAGACTTTGGCCTTCTCAGAAGACTGGTTCAGAGCATACCCTGGGAAACAACCCTTAAAAACAAGGGGGTCCAGGAGGGATGGACGTGCTTCAAGCAGGAAGTCTTGAGTGCAC
>VXBX01005230.1:0-25917 GCA_013400415.1 Scytalopus superciliaris | reverse complement strand
CCCTCCCACCCTCCCTGGCACCGGGGCACGGCCTCAGCACTTTCTGCCTCCAAGCCAATACTCACCAGCTTCCCAGAGCACTCGAGCTCTGTAGATGAAGAGCACTGAACAGCAGCTGACTATTGTTTTCAGGCTTCCAACATGGTATTTTGTGCCATACACAATGAGATAAATTTCAATTTTTTAGTTGATTTTTTTTTAAGAACCATTGCAAGTGTTCTTTAAAGTACAAGAACTGTGAAATGGAGTTTTTAATAAAAACTTAGCCTTACTTTAACAACAATATTTGAAATATTTTTCTGTGGTGTATTACGTAATTTATTGAGTCCTGGGGTTAGGTTCTCCCTCGCCTCTCTTCTCTGCCTTTAAAATAGACATCAGCAAGGACATTTTTTTTAAAAACTAGCCGAATAAAATATTTCATTCACATCCCCCACACCAAACAGTGCTCAATATTTTATCTTTCTTTACCTTTTTTTTTTTTTTTCTTTTTTTTGCATCCGTGTGCAATCAGCCTTGAAAATTTCCTTTGCCTTCAATTCTTTTCCCTTTGATGGTATTCAGATTGCAGGCTGTGCCTTGGCCCCTCATGCCACACAATCTTCTATTTATATTATTAAAATGCAGCACTTGCTTTTTCATTTTACTCTGTTTACAGGGTATTGCTTTTATTGATTAATGTCTCAGACTCAAGTAAAATGCTAATCACACAGGGAAAAAATTGTATAAAACTCAATATGCTGATCTGTGGTGCTTGGCATTGGATGTAGCTCAATAACTTAGCTCTGATTTCAGCTTCAAATTGGAAGCAACTCCACCCCACTAATGCAGTGCCTGAAAACCTGGACCTCCTTGGCCAAGGGGTACAATATGTTCCCATTCTGTGCTCGTATTATGAGGCGTGTGAGGCCCAGAGGAAAAACGTTCTAGAAAAATCACATATTTAACTTAGTTTTGTTAGGTCTATGATTTTTCAGACTCATTTATATTTATCTGTTTTCTGCCAGCACGGTGGCTGCCACATATTCCCTGTTTAGGACAAGCCTAACGTAAGAGTGTGTGTTCTGGCAGCCATGGCAATAAACAGGCAGCTGTCTTGGAAAGCCAAATCAGACCCAGAAATGCAAACCTGGAGATACAGCACATCCCTCTCTGCTTGTGCAACACCAGCAGGTGTCCAGACTCTGCCGTGGTGCTTCTGCAGCCACTGAGAGTGTAAACACAACAACAGGTTCCGGGTCTCTCAGCATCAAGAGCAAGACTGAATTTTGTTGCACCAAAGAGGAGGCAAGATCTCCTTCAGTGCCCCAGGGAAAGCAGGCTTTTGACTGCCTTTTCTGTGAGCTCTCCCACATCCTGGAATCCTGGGATCCCACCTGTAATACTGCATCCAGCCCTGGGGTCCCCAACATAAGAAAGACATAGACTTGTTGGAATAAGACCACAGAAGGGCCTCTAAGGTAATTTAAGGGCTGGGGCACATTTCCTATGAAGAGACGGGCTGAGAGTTGGAGCTGTTCAGCCTGGAAAAAGGAAAGTTTCAGAGAGGCCTGAGAGAACTCCTCCAGTACATAAAAGGGGCATGCAGAAAGGCTGGAGAACGACTTTTTCCAAGGGCATGTAGTGATAGGACAAGGGGGAACGACTTTAAGCTGAAAGAGGTTAGGATGTTAGGAATAAATTCTTTACTGTGAGGGTGGTGAGGCAGGCACTGGACTGTGTTGTCCACAGAAGCTGTGGATTCCCAGTCCCTGGCAGTGTTCAGGGCCAGGCTGGGTGGAGCTCTGAGCAACTTGGTCTAGAGGAAGGTGCTTCTGCACAGAATAGAAGGGGTTGCAACCAGATGGTCTTTTAGGTCCCTTCCAACCCAAATCATCCCATGATTCTATGATTCCCTTCACCCCTTTCTAAGCAACAATACTAACAGCTGTACTGTCTTTGTCACCAAAACAAATCACAGACAAAGAAAGTATATGTGTGAGCAAGAGCTGCCCTTGTCCACTGCCACCTGGGGAAGCAGCAAGTGCCACAGCCTGCATCCCACAGAGATGTGTCTCTGCACACACCCGTATTTTCCTTGCATTCGGCCCACAAGAAGCTGATAAGGCTGTCAGTGTGCCAAGAGATGATGTGTCAGTCTCTGCTGGTTCAGGACCTGTGTGATTGAGGCCCCAATTACAGCACGCTCTCAAAGGTATTTTAAATCCTGTCTTCACCTCAGCATGTGCTTACACCAGGTGCTAAACCAGGAAAAAATGCTCAAATTATATTCTCTTCAGCTGGATATAAGCAAGAGCTTCAACTCAAATAGGGTGTACATCCTAACTTAAACAGTGATGTTTTCCTAATGCAGGAGGTAAAAGGGGGTGCACATAGACAGTGTAAAACATTTCATCATCAAAAATCCTTCTGAGTGGTGCAGTGTGATTGTGAGCAGTTTTTCTCTGCTTGAAGCCTTTGTCTGTAATTCATATATCCTGTAGAAACAAAGCTAAGTTGACTTTAGAAAGTGTTCAGAGACTGGAAGAGGTTAATTGATGCTTTTATTTTTCTCCAAATCAGAAAACTTTCTTTTTTTAAAAAGCTATTTTATACTTTTCCCATTATACTATTTTTTTCCCCCCTTTTCCTCTTATTAATAAGGTCTGGCCCTCTTTAACATGCAACAAGAGCCTAATGAGCCATGCAGGCTTCTGTAATTTCTTCACTGTTGAAAATGCCTGACACTAATCTATGCCATTTATACTAATAAGAGGTGCATCAGCTGATATTTGGTGCAATGGAAACATTTTAAGTATACTTTGTGGAATTGCAGGTAGAAATGTCTCACAAAGCTTCTGTTGCTGTTGAAATTGATGCCCCACAAGTATCACAGAGCCACGTGTGTGGCACAGCACACCCCGTACACACAGTGGAAAAAAACATCTGAATCCCAAGAATATATTGGCTTTATATTTTATGTAAACATGTCAAAGAGATACTGCAGGAAAATCATATCCTCCTTTTTTTTATTCCCTGCACTGTTTACGGTTTGCAATAACAATGAAGAGCTGACCTAAAATATGATGTCACATTTTATACTAAGTGGGCATTAATTAATGCTGAATTGCAGGAGAACTCGTCAGGAGTTTATGCCTTACATCTGTAGGCATAACACAACAGTTCAGCATGATTAATGATTTTCCAGTGAACAGCCAGGATTTACATGTGGAAAAATGGTGGGAAGGAGAAATGTATTCTGTAGAATTAGTTTTTCCACTGTTCTTAATTGTGAGCTTCACATGTGCATTTCTCCACTGTCTCATCAATAGCACTTAACTCTGACAGAGCTCCACTAGTTCCCGCTGCAGAAGTGCTGGTGCAGCTACAACAGAGGAAGGATGTGAGAGAGACAAGGTTCTTTGGGAGGGGTGATATCTCTTACTGGAGAAGCAGATGCAGCTGGAAAAAGCGGACAAGTTTTGGGTGCGCTTTTTCTGAGTTTTAAATCAAAAGCTGCAAATGGCTTTCCATGTCAAGCTGGAAGAAAGGCTCTGTGCCTGAAACTTTTTCCAGTTAAATCAGTCAATCCAATAAAAACCAGTCTCTTTCCTTTCAAATATCTCTTTATACATGTATTTTAGAAGGGTGGAAAGTATTATCATCTCTGCTTCAAAGATGCTGAAAGAGAGAAGCTGGGATGGGATGGACTGGACTGAAACCCTGCCATGGTGATTGCCCTGGGTGAGAGAAGTCCAGGTTCCCTCCTCTGCCTGCACTGCTGCCTGCTACGTGAAGACAAAAACATCCAGGAGAGGGGATGGTGATGATTCGTATTTCTGAGGATGTGCCCCAGGCACATAGTTACCCTGTGGTTTTGGAAACATGAATTCATACCTCCAGTTTAATAGGAAATGCAAGCACGCACTGTGATATCCTATTTAAGTGTCCTCCTATCTGCCAAGTGGTGGAAACAGAGCTGAGAACTCCCCAGAGGCTGCAAATTCACTCTTTTCGAGAAAGAAGGAATAAAGGAGTGGAATAGCAGCCTCTGGAGAATGGATGTGGCACAACCCCAGCCTCAGTGTATGGAGAGGTGGCATGTGGTCAGTGTCCCTGTGCAGCACATGGATCGGGTGGTCCAGCTGTGAGGGATGCCATAAGGTGGGCTTCAGCTAGATTTAGAACCTAGGTGGGAGATTTTCTCATCTGAGCAGGATGTGACCTGTTACTGATACCGGTGTCAAATGTGCCTCCTATTTTAGCAAACCTTGTCTAGAGGTCACCTCTCCCAGGCACACTGTTGTCCTCCAAGTTTCTATGTCTAACTCTGTCAAGAGAGGTGTGAAGAGGCATCCCAACACCAGTGTCAAGGACATATCACAAGGCACATCTCTGGAGCTGAGCTGCAAGGGAGGGCTTTGAAGCTCATTGACTGGGAGGTGTGGAGGTTTGCTGAGGTCCCTCGTGACTGTGGCAAAAGTGAAAAGAATATTATTGTACTGAATAGGGCCTCTGGCATCTCCAGGCCACGTTTCCCTTCCAACAGCACTTGCAGTTCTGCTGGAAGCTGTGTGAAGCACTGTGGTGGCTGGCTGCAGGATCTCCTGCTTAAATGTCTTTCTGAGCACTAATGACATGGTGTCACTTGAAGCACAAGTGTAGCTGTCCCTCCACCTCAAGCAGAAGCCCTGTGAATGTTCTCAATTCCCACCTGTGAGAAAAGACCTTGGACAGGTCAGGTCTTGTACATCCTTTCTTCAAACTGATCTTGGAGAGGGAATTTAAAGAACCTGTCACGCAGTGGGGGAAGAAAAGGCCTATCTCTATCATGTGTGTTTACAAAACTAAACATACTCACGTTTGTTATTTATGTAGAAGTGTTAATAATAGTACTTTTCCAGCTTCTCTGTTGTTCTGTGACCATGCCCTCCTCTTGTGCTCATTTTCTGTGAAAGGTAACCATCATAACCATGGCAATCATCTTCCCCTGCGAAACTCTAGGTGCACCTTTTCTTTTTAATTAAATATTTGAATTAATTATTTTAAATATATATTCCTGCCCATCTCCCAATCCAGAGGAAGGGTAGCACTATCCAGGGGAGTCCAAACCCACAGTTATATTGTAAGGTCTGCATTGTTGTTTCTGTTTGTCCTTTGTACTTTCACACCTTGAGCAGATTTTCACTGCTCCCCTGTTCCTCAGATTCCTCTCAAACCAGAAGTCAGGTCTCTTTTCTTGCTTATTGAAGCTCATTCAGAACCCACCAATGCACACAAGAAGTTAAAGTATTTCTTTTAAAGTATGTTTTGTATTTTTTAGAAGTGGAATTTGTGTGCCACTGACCTGCCTGTTTGCCTGGTCCCCTCTGAAATTATCTGCTGTGCCCCTAGCCTAGATGGTCACCAGTCATTTCTCACTTGCTACTTTCCCCATCACCACTGCTCTGGCTGCCTGCATATCCTGGACCAAGTCTAAGACACCAGCCATGGTACCGGTTCCTCCTTGCTACCAACGCTGTATGAATACACAGCAAGAAGACGAGAAGGAAGGAAACCCCTTACCCTGCACGCTTTTATTCCTCGGCCCTAGCGAATTGCTTGGGGTGCCCGGGGCACGGCGAGGCAGCAGCCCCGCTTTGCCGGCAGCAGAGCAGGCTCAGGGCTGCGGGCTCCTGACCCGCGGGGCTCCGCAGCAGACAAAAGGATAACAGCACATTGAAGGCGAGCAGCCCAGCCAGCAGCAAAGCCAGCTCACCGCTTGCCATAGATAGTGCTCCAGTCTGCCGGTGTTTTCCACGCAGTACATTCCCTTAAATATTCAGGGAAGGTCATAGCAATCTGTGTTGTAATGATGGCCCTCCTATTGCTGTAGCAATCCTGCTATTTTTCTGGCACTGAGTAAACGGTTATTCAGCCCCTCTTTCCTTCCTCAAATCCAGAGAAATGCCCTTTGATTTATCCTCTCGGCATTTGTAGCACTGGGTGCAGATTGAATTGTGGGCTGTCTGGGTCTGTAACTCATCCCCCGGACAATTACTGGACACGCACATCCCAGCACCTCTCTCCTCTTAACCTTCACCAGCCTAAGTGTGTTAACTCCCCAGAGATTATCAGCCTGTCTGAAGGTGTGATTGAAATGAGCTCGGCTCCTCTCGAGAAGGCGGTGCCCAAGCCTTCCAAATCGCCGACTCTAATCTTAGGCACTTAAGCAAAAACAAACAAAATAATCTTCTAGGAAACACTAATAGCGCAATGTCAATACTCACATCATGTGTGTCAACTGCCCTATTAATTATTATCATTACCTGCCTTCATAAATTGAATGCAACTGCAGCTCTAGCACTGTGGGAAACCAGCATTAATTGGGGAGAAGTCTACACAAGCATCTCTCTGTATTTGCATGTTTCCCCTCTCTCCCTGCATGCGCCTACAGCACCAAATGTACCCGTTAACCTGCTCTACCTTGCATGCAATTATGTGCTCGCACATATATTTTGTATGCACATGTATAAACTCTGTGCAACCCACTGAAGTAGTTGAGTACGACACCGTCTTCCTAAGCAGCTTTTTTTTTTGGCGAATGTTGCTGCACATTCTTAGCCTGCTGTTGAAGTACATGCAGCCACACACTCCGCGAGGATGTGTCTTGTGCCCTGTGTCTTGACATTTTCCGACAGATGTTGGCTAATGTGGTTGTGGAAGGTTCACTGTGGATGCAGTGAGCCCAATAAATCTTCCTCTTAAACGCAGACACTCCACCATCCCAGCATCTTATACCTATAATACATTTTAATTACTTGGCTATTCAAATTGTACTAAATTAGATCTGCACGGAGCTGCATCGCGGATTTCTCAATTTACATTTAATCCACGGCAAACAAAATAATAAAAAAAATTGCAAGCACACTTTTTATTGGAACTTGCAGGAGCTACTGAAGTCTGATACCTTTAAAATTATTAAGTGACAAAGATTACTAGCACTAAGGTTCTACTTTGCTTCCCCATTAGCCATTTAGGTGACAGCTGCTGTATTACACATAAAGATGAACCATTCCTTGAGGGATGATAGTGGTTCCGCTGTGACACTACTGGCATAAAGCATTATCAGACCATAGCTGTGCTTAGAGCCATCACAGTCTCCTAGGCACCTATCAGTACCCTCATTATCTGCATCACAGAGTGTCTAGAAAGAACACTGCCAGGCTTCACAGCTTTGCAGCTCATTTGAGAAGCGGAAATTAAACATCCCAGGAGAAAAAACAGGCACATTGTAACAGCACCAGTGCTGTACACACATAACATGTTGACTGCTGTTGCGCTGACTTCTGTCTCATTAATTTAATAGGCTCCTGGATTGGGGATGGGGAGGTGGAGAGGCAGCCTTTACAAGCAGATTACTGAGCAGGGCTCTCCGCGCTGATTGCGAATCCAGATCAGAGAACTTACACTGAGCACCCGCACACTTCAGATGTCCGCCCTGACTTCTGCAGCTGCCGCGTGGTGAAAGAAACCAGAGAGAGGCAGAAAAATTAGTGTATTGCGTATGTCCCCTCTGCTTAGGTCATCCTGGACCCCTGTGTGAAGTAAAGGAAAGCAGCACAGGTGCCTTTTCAGGCGGTGTCTGCGGCTGCGTGCCTGTGCGAGGGTTAATACGAGCGTTTTAAGTGGGGGCTGCTGCATTCAGGCTGCGTTGTGTTAGCAGGAGCGATCCTGCAGCAGCTCTGCTCTTCAAAAGGAGCTGCTTTGCTTCCTTCCTCTGAAAGAGTGACATTCACTCATGTGGTGATGTCCAGCTAAAAGCACAGGACCCGAGTGGACCATATATCTTCTGACAGCCAAGGGTGACTTGCCCCCTGAATCAATACATTTAAGCAGCTCTCACTTATGCTGAGGCCAATGAGTGTGTGTCAAGGAAGAAAAATGGACATGAGCTTCCATTCGATTCCCTTGCCAGATTTTACATCCAATAGCACGTGAAGGAATTTGGAGATGTAAAAATTTTCTATTTCATTTTAGTGAGTTACTGCAGGTGATCTCACGCTCTTCTGTACATTTAAATGGATAAGAACATTATAGGAGATGTCAGTGGAAGCAGGACTGCTCTGCAAACATATACGTTGGGAGAGATGCTCATTAAAGTGATCTCTCTGCCAACAGTGTGCTTGGCTAGTGTATGTGTGTCTGTTCTCTTTCTTTTTATTTGTCTGGATGAGTGATAGAAGATAGAAATAGATAGAAGATGAACTCACACTTACAGTCTCTGCAAAGCAACTTGACCTGTCATGTAGGAGCCGAGTTGTTGGACCCCACTGTTTCCTCCCCTTAGGCTCTTTAGGAGCCAGTCAAATGCCCCAGGGTTTATGCTCAGTTGTGGGGCAGGAAAAGGAGCCTACAATAGGTATACATAGAATCATAGAGTCATTTAGGTTCTACAAGGTCTTTAAGATAATGCAGATTTTTTTTCTGGATCATATAACAAAAAATACAGAAGCTGCATTATCTAAAAGAACATACAAACAAGTAACAGCATGAAGAGCAGTTGGGAATCTTGTTTAGAAGTGGAGTATATTGCCAAAGGAATTGTACTTTGTGGAGCTATTAAAGAAGAGACACATGCACACATATAATCTCAGCATCTGAAATACAGCCCCACCACTTGGAAATACTGTGGGTCCTTGTGTCTATACACTATTTTGGGAGTCCCACAGCCAATGAAAAGGGAATGTTCCCTAAGTGTCTCACTTAATGTCATTCAAACAGGTATACTATGATTTTTGAAACTGTGGAAATGAACAGGAATAAATATCCCAGGAAAACATTTCCAGAGTTTTGCCCCAACAACTCATTCCTAGGAATCAACTTCCCAAAAGCTGATAGCAATTACAGACATTACTGTTACTTCCTTGAGAGTTGCTCTGTCTTAAAGAAGCAAACATGCATTGTTTTAGACTCAGAAGGAAATAGATTGTTATTTGGTCCGTATTGTCCAAGAACACCATAGCAATTCTAATAGAAATTAAAACTGAAGATTAGTTAGGCAATCCTTTCTTATGGGCTGCACTTTTCCTACCTTACCAACTAAAATATGACCTGCCTAACCAGCTTACTCTGAATGCAATCTCCATTTTGCAAGGTTTGCACTAAAAGCAGAAAATTTGCTTTGCCTATTTTTGCTTTTGAGTATGTCACCTGGAGCCCCAGACACTGTTTTTTCTCCTTTTTTCTTCCCTGGCCCAATGAAATGCTGTCTTTAAAGAATTTATGCTGCATGTATTAAAATATCTGCTGGGAGAATTCATGCTTTTGTCAGTTTAGAATCAGTGTTCTTATTAATGCTGTCCAATTAATTTATTTTAGAAACACATACCAAACATAAGCTTTAAAAAAAGCCCAAAACAAAACACGCGCACAAAAGAAATCCCAAACTATGTGCAAATCTTTCAGGAATGGGAAGAAAAGAAAGAAACACAACAAACTTTGCAGTCAGCTCTTGTATGCTGGATTCTTCCAGACTCACAGCTGCTCGAATGCCTTCTGCCAGTTGAGTGAAGAGTTTGATGTGCTAACAAAAGAGCTTCCCTGGAAAAGCCAAAAATACGTCTGTAGCACAGCAGCTGACCAGCTCAGCAGCACGGGTCACTGCGAGCACAAACTGCCTGCTTCTCTAGTCAGCCCTCACTAAATGCTGAGTCAAGTTTAAGGGCACAGACCATATTCACACCCTTCATCACCATCGCCACAACCACTTCTGGCCCTTGATTTTGCAGGAAACCCCAGGCAACAGATACTCTGGGTCCCACATAGTTCTCTTGGAATTAAACACCCAAATCTGAATGCCTGGAAATGCTGTAGAGGCTCCTGAATACGGTCCTGAGTCCTGGGAAGGGTCTTTGGTAAGCTGGGCTCAGGGAGCATTCTGTTTGCCGGGCTGCTATTGCTGGTGCGTTCCGACAAGTGACAGCCACCAGGGGCTGTTGTGTTGGGGTCCAGGACCCAAACATGCACCCCCAGCCCTGCTTCCCCCTGCCGTGTCAGCCAGCATTTAGGAGAGACAGTGGGAAAAGGGTCTTGATCAACATCCCCCTCAGGGAAGGAGAGGTTAGAGCTCTACGGTACCAGCAGTGAGTCATCCTGCTCGGATTGTCTTCCCCTCATAAAATGCTAAAGATACTTCAGTGATGTAAGCTCAGGCTGAATAAAAATGTAGGACGATGAAGAGGAAGATGCTTTTAAGCCTTCAACACTGGCCAAACACATTAGTTTTTTGAGCAATCAAGAGAGAAGTGGTAGGAAGGAGGGTCCCCCCAGTGACTGTCCCTGCTCTGCATCCCCTGTCTCCTCCATCATAGTCCCATGACAGAGACCAAAACATGCAGAGGTGGTGCAGGGCACACAAAGGAGATCCAGACACAGCCTGAGAGAGACATGGTGTAGATTGTAAAAGAAGATTATGCCCCAATAATAGAGAAACACGCAGGCCCTTGGTTCGGTTCACAGGCTGCAGTGCTCTAATATTATTAACCTGATTTATTTCAAGGAAAGGGTCACTTTATGGAGCGACTGTGTCTAAACTTTGTTCAGATAAAAGGCCATTAACAAAAGGCAGGCTTTGGGAAAACAAGCAAAACTCGGGCTGTGCACTCAGTAAGCACATTTTCTAGTTTTCAGTCAAGAAGTCATTGGCAGTGTCAGTGCTTGAAAACTGCATGGCTCAGACATTTCTAAACCCTTTTAATCCATCACAAAGGGCTCCCTTGATTGTTGCTTTGTTTTTCTGCTGCTGCCCTACAGTATGGCTGCCAGTGTATATTCCTGATAAGCAGTGAGCTATGCAGATGCTGCTAGGCTTCCCTGCCTTCCCTACCACTCAACCTGCCAATGCCTGTGTGAGGGACATAATCATGTGTCAGAAACAACCAGGAGTGGTGACACTTCATCCTCCTCTTGTAGTCCAGGAAACTTGAAAGAATACAAGATTAATTTCTATGGGCCACATGGTGCCACCCATAAAAGTCTCTGTTGCAGTGAATGGGAAGTTCTGCTTAAAAAGCCAGGATGCAATGAAGCCCCTACAGTATTAATGCCATTTTAATCCCCCTGGATTTGGAGTTTGGCATTCCTAATGCAATTAATTGTGATAAAAAAAAGAGAGCACCAGCTCTATACATCTGAATATATACTTCAACACACAATCCATGCTGGGATGCATGGGGAATCTGTGTCTCTGTTCTCGTGTGACTGGAACCTCAGTGCAGCCTGTCCTGCTCAAAAAAGCACCACAAAAATCTAAGGGATGTATTCAAAACCATCATGAGGAAAAGGAGTGCAGAAGTTAGCGTGGAGGGTCTCAGCAAGGTGACTACCTGAGTGAAACGCCATGTGGGTTCCCTGGGAGAGCAGAGGCCACACCACATGCAAGTGCCTCCTGGACCAAGCCACCAGGGAAACACAGGGGACATCACAGTTTGCAGCAAACAGAGCAATGGTCTCCTACATTCACAGTGCTGCTTCATCTGGGCAGCCTCTCTGAAATGCAATGCATTAAGCAGCAGCCCCGTGGGGACTGGAAGACTCCGGGGCCCCAGGGTTGGCTGAGCACAGTGCAATGCAATAATGTTAGGAGAGAAAACACCTGAAAAGAGAGACCAGCGGGACAGGGACCCTACCAGTATCTCTGTGCACTTACCCCAGAGAGGAGCATGGAAAAGGCAGGGCTACTGCTTCATCCTGGGTGCAGACTTTGAGCCAGAGTCTGGCAAACTGAGCTGTTTAGCTCAAAGCACCCTGACAGTGAGCAGCTACGTATGCTCAGGATGCTCAGGTTGTCCTTCACTGCTGGCTGCAAAATGTTATGGGTTTATCTGTAGGACAAGAGCACCTGCTGAGGTTGGCCATGAACCAGTTGTTCCTTCCACCCAGCCCTGGGAGGAGAGAGAGATTACCTTTTCACCCACAAATAATAATTATTTTTCCCCAAGCTGTGGCTACACAAAGAGAGGAAAAGCAGCAAGATGCTCCATATGAACTAAGGTCCTTGCAAATGCCCCCCTTGACCCAGGACACGGCACAGATGGCACTGCTGTACTCATGTCCGAGCTGCAGGACAGAGGAGTGATCGAGGAGTACAGCAGGAAAGCAAACAGGGACACACAGAAGGAGGAGGAAGAGCAAAAGAGGGGGTTGGAGGGAGAGAAGTGAGAAAATGAATGCAATCTGCTGATCTCTGAAGATCCTGGTGAAACATGAATGGGCCCTGGGTTAAGGAACATCTGTGCATGGTGAGGGCTGAGTGATACTGGAAATAAATGCAGCAAGGAGATGAGAGTGAATACACACCTTATGTTCAAAATCCAAATGGAAAGATGTTTTCACATCATTATTTTAATACTAGATATTAAACATTCAACATTAACAAGAAATAGCCACCCTATCAATTTTTAATAAATACTAATGACCCCTTAAATTAAATTTCTAAACTGAAAAACATCAATATCAAATGTTTTTGAGACACGTGAAAACTCTGCAAATATACATTAAGGCCGAGCATTGCAATACCTACAGTATCAACTTTTACAGACGTTGCTCGTCTGTTGGTCTCCCCACTGGCATTCTCACATGCCTCCCCCCTGCTTCTGCTGCAGCACCATTCCAGCCAGCCTAAGGCACCTCTCCACAAACACCACAGAGGTGCTGGGCTCTGCACAGCTCCTTCCTGGCTGACATCCTACAGGCAGTGGGGAATAGAAGGGTTAAAACCCTGATGTGTTTTTAGCTTCTGAATGACTGCGGAGCAAAACATCATATTTAGGAAGAACAGCTGGTCTTTACCTTTTCATTACTAACCCTGCCTTAGTCTTTAGTCCACCTTTTGTTTTGGAACAGAAGGATGTACTAAAGAGGATGAAAAACTGTTACTAGCATCACTACAAGCAGCACAGAGAAGCTGAAGTGTGTCAACCCCCAAATCTTCATCTCCTCTTGCCTTTCAATGTTCCTATCTTATTTTGCAGTCTGTCTGCTTTTACCCCATTCCAGCTGCAAGCTCTTTGATACAGGGTCTGCATCTTCTATTATACTTCTCTGTCAGAGACCCAGGGTGAGCTGGGTGTTTAATTAATATGAAGTCACAATGATATGAAACAGTACATGAAAAATATTTCTGCAAAGACTAAAAGACTTGGCAGAGCAAACCCACTAAGATATAAGATTTTCAGCAGGGTTTACTTGTCTGTTTTTGGAGGAATATTCTGTACCACAGTGTTTTTCCTGGCCTGACCATGAGTATTAGCTAGAATGAAAAGGTATATTAATTTCCCTTGACAATAATTGGAACAGCCTATGATCTTAGCAACCCTCTGGGTATATTCCTAAGGTCAGAACAAGAGTGTCACAGCCGCGTTGCTCTTTTATGCCACTCCCTACACATCTTCGGGGAAAGCTACTAATCCACTTAAACAATTACCTTTCAGAGGAAGAGGCAGAGGACTTCGTATGAGGATACCTAATAAATGACTCAGCCTGTGAAATATTTGAGAAGCTCACAGAGCAAAGAAGTGGAATACAACTATTATCTGACATGTAGCACCAATGAATAAAATCATCACCAGACTGAAACCGCTCAGTATTTTTATTCATGTCTGTACTGCAAAGTGGTTGAAGCCTAAAACTAATGAAGGAAATAATATGCAATTCATCATGGTGTAGAGAGAGAGAGAGAAAGGCAGACAAACATAACTCTTGACTCGTGTCACGTCAGTGCCTTTCAGACTTCTCTTTGTGGCAGCACTGGGGAAAGAACCATATTCCCTTTGCCACCTCTCTTTCATCATGTGTAAGAGCCAAGCCCAAGCCCCTGCCCAGGCTGCGAACAGGAAATCCTCTCGGTGTCTCGCTGCTCGCCTGGCACGTGCATGCAAAACAAGGGAGGATAATCAGTAATCATGCCTGACTTTGAGTTAATGGGGCATAACATTGGAGGCGGATCACTAAGTCGCTGTTCCACGTCCTGGAGCTGTGGGTGGGATGCAGGCTGCTGCTGTGCCTGCAAAGGGATGGTGGCATGCAGGCACAGCCCCTGTCTGCGCCGGACCACAGCGCCTCGGCTTGGCTGGCTCCCCTAGAGGAAGCTTTGCCTCTGGGAAAAAAAAGCTCTTTCTTGGCCACCATGGACTTTCCATCTCTGCTAGTGGATGAAAACTCCTTCTCCTGTCTTCCTGCATTCTGCACGACAGCACTGGGAAAGGAGCGGATGCGGGAAGGATTGTGACTCAGTTTGGGGCTGGTAATGCCTCTGCATCGTGCACAGGGGTCCTGGAGGAGCAGCCTTTGCTATTCCAGCCTTGGGACACTTCTTTTCCCCTAAACTAGTGCCAGTGCTCCCAACAGCCATCAAATACTCCAAGCCACGAGGAAATAGCAGAAGACAATAAGTTACATAAAGAAAAAACAACATATTTACTGCATATTTAGTATAGTTAGTGTTGGAAAAACTCCCAGAGGGCAGGTCTACCCCGAAACCTCAGACTTCACAACTGTTTCTGGTCTGGCTCATAGCCTACAACTTCCTCACGAGGAGAAGCAGCGGGGCAGGCACTGATCTCTTCTCCCTGGTGACCAGTGACAGGACCCGAGGGAATGGCACGAAGCTGCGTCAGGCAAGGCTTAGGCTGGGGATGAGGGGTATGGGCCAATGTGCTTTTGGGTGTGGGGTGACCTCAGAGAAGAATGTCCCACGTGCAGCCCCACAGGGCTGGCTGGGCTGGGGGGCCACAGGAGGCCACGGACACAAAATATTCTTCATGAGGAGACTATCAGGCTCACGTGGAGAGGACCCTATGGGGGCAGATTATAACAGCCCCGTTTAGAGAGCTGTCTACCTGCTACCAGCACACAGTGGTTGCACTCAGCTGAGCGGGGGGCACTGCCCACCCCCAAGGAAGGATCCCACTCGGGGACAGCAGTGAGCTGGGCCACTGGGTTTGGTGCTGGAGGCAACTTTGCAACACACAAGCACGGTTATCCTCTGTTTTCTCTGTGTCTTAAACAGCAGAACCTGCTGCTTTGCCTGGGTATTTGGGCACTGTCAGTGTGCTTGCAGCTGCAGATTGGCACCTCTAAAATTTTAGTCATGATTTCAGTCAATTTGCACATTCCCAGAATGGAGCAATACCTCATAAAGCAGAGATCTAATGCATATAATACCAATTTGCTGAATGTCAGTGTATACTGACCTTCTATTACAAACACTGGCAGATGGCCATTCCTTTAGTACTCAAGAGCTGCTTGAATAGAAAATCAAGTGATGGCTTAGCCTGTGTTTCGCCTCTGCATCAGTGCCCATAGCAACACGCAGTGGTAGCTGCCTGAATGCAGTGCCTCCGCCACCACCAGCTCCTTTCCAGCACAGCAAAGCTGCTGGTGATCCCGTGGCTGCCATATCCAGTCCTGTCAGAGCTACTAAAGAGTGAGATGCACCTCCTGAGAAGAGGCCAGGAGCTTCCAGGCTGCTGGGCAGAAAGATGTAGCCCAGCCACAGCACACTGGTCAGGAGCTGTGTGCTCCCTCCCAGATCCACAGAGATGGCCATCCTGTAGAGCAACCACTGGTTTGTGGTGCCACCAGTGGAAGGAGAGTCAGCCAGCCTAGACATAAAGTCACACAAAAATCTACCTTCAACACAATCCAATGGCCAAGGAATAAATTGTTTGAGAAGGCAGAGAGCACAGCATCAGATCAGACACCAACTCTGCAACACTGTGTGTGTGGCCAGCCTCTGCATGAGCACCACCTTCCACAGGCTTCATGTCCACAAAAACTTGCAGGTATTTTCTAACAGCCCAAATTCTCTGTATTCAGGGTCTTTTTTTCTATCCACCCCTCAAGGCCTGTTTCCGAAGCAGAGAGCCTGGCAGTTCACAAGAACAGCATGTGTCCCCAGTACAGGTAATGCATACTGTGCATGGCTCCAAATTTGTTCCTTCCCTTTTCAGCGTCCCTCAGGTCTTCCAATTTAGAGAACAGGCAGCCTGAACATTTTGGAAATTTTAAATGTGCTGGGGATGT
Source organism: Scytalopus superciliaris (assembly GCA_013400415.1). Classification (NCBI taxonomy): domain Eukaryota; kingdom Metazoa; phylum Chordata; class Aves; order Passeriformes; family Rhinocryptidae; genus Scytalopus; species Scytalopus superciliaris. Next base: position 9,873 of record VXBX01005230.1, on the reverse strand, counting down.
TCTTTGAAATTGAAAATGGCATGGTGAGTCACCAAACACTGCAGTATCCTGCACTCCTGACCTCTTTTCCTCCAGAACTCTGCTTTCTCTTTCCAGTGGGGAGATACTCAGAGGTTCAAGGCCAAAGTGTATAGCAAGGTGCAGATCTCCACTGAATTCCCTACCTTCCCTAGGGGTGCAATCTGCATTTCTGTGTACAGGGCTGAACCTGTGGTTGAGTTTTCAAGTCTCCTGGCTGGGCCATCACCTTCTTCCAAGTGGTTTTGGTTGGCTTGCAGAGATGCTCAGGATCTCGGGGATGTTCCCTGCCAGACTCTTGTGGCTCTTTTAATAGGCTCTGAAATTTTGGAACAAAACTATTTAAGCCCTCTGACAACACAACACATCTCCAGGTGCTTTGCTCCACAATAAACATCCATTGTACGGCCTTCTTCCCTTACAATGGGGATTAATTTTAACCCTCACAACAGCCTAATGGAAAGCCCGTGCTGCACTCCAAATGCCAAACACTTGCTGAGAGCTTTCCTTTGTTAGCGCCTCCTGGTTTAGTCACCACCAGCTTCTGAAAAGATTCCACAGAGTTAATGTTTCCATTTCTTTTAATTCACTCGCAGTGATGACACAGCCATAACACAGCTGTGTTCCAGCTCAAAGGAGCCGACTGCCGATGCTGCCCACTGCTCCTCGGCCCTGCTCCCTCCCTGCCTTCCAAGTGGGGCTCAGGCTGTTGGGAGGATATGGTGACATTTTCGAAGCTGGGGTGGAAAAGTTCTTTTGGAGGTAGCCTCTTTTTTCTTTTTTCCCCTTCATTATTTCTTCCTCTTCTTCTTCTTCCCTTTTTTTTTTTTTTTTTTTTTTAAATTTGACATTTTCTCTGTGAAAAGCTGACCTAATTTTCTGGGAATAATGTAAACGTTATACACTCAAAGCATTGCACTAGAGAGTTTATAGATAAAGCTGAACTATTTTATGGTTCAATTATCACAAAGTACAGGGGATCCCTGTTGCATTAACACTTCACGAAGATAGTACAGTGGGGGCTTCCTTGCTCTTTTCCAAGTAAGTTAGGATTTGCCAGTAAAACCTTCACTGCAGCTTTGTTGCTACAAAATCCATTAGCACTGCCAGTTGTAAAAGGCATATTAAAGATATTTTCCTCAACGACTGTGTCTGGTGTTAGTATTCATACCAACTCCTTGCCCTGTTCTGGAGAAAGTTTTAAATTGTCTATTCTGATGCACAGCAGATAGGAGTTATTATGGAAAAGAGTTATTCGGGGATGAGAAGAGGCAGAGGAAAGGCAGTGACGCAGCGGCACAAGGGTTGGCAGTGGCATAGGCGCTGCAGCAGTGGCTGGTTGTCCCTGTGCTGCCTGGGCTGGTGTTAGGGCATGGGTGCCCAGGTGGTGCCGGTGTGAGTGACACACAGAGACCTGTCCCTTCCTGCAGCAGGAGTCATGCTGGCTGGCAGAGCCCCTCTCCCTGTCCCCTGGGATGGAGGGATGTAGGGGACTGCCATCACCCTCAGCCAGGCCAGGGCAATCTGCTGGGTTAGGTGTGGCAATCTGTAATTCAGACTAGAATAAAATGCATCAGGTTCATTCCACCAAAGGGCAGAGAGAGCGTTTTGAGTTATGGACATAATGTTGTGTCCACTGGATTGAAAATGTGGGGCAGGAGGGGTCAAATTGTCTGGCCTGCTCTACTTATTTAAGAGTTGTCTGCTTGAGGAACTGGGCTGTAGAAATCACTCTGCTCGGGTGCATTTCTCTGTGGACCAAAATAGGCATGCAATTCCAGGATAGATTTGCAGTTTTAACGTCAGATTTTCTGATATTTCTGGGGGTTTTAGCCTGAAGAGCAGGTTTTTTCATTTCCTGCTTCACACATTCTGTAGGTCAGTGCCTTCGGCAGGTTGGATTGTGCAAGTGTTTTGCATAGGAAGAGATGTACCACCATCACCTTCCTTGCTGGTGTCTGAACCAGCATCCCTAGGTGTGGCTCGGGTATGGCTTCCAGTTCTCCAGCCATATCTGACTGTTGCAGAGATACAGCTCATGTTCTTGAAAGAATTTGTTGTTCATCTGTTGCTGGTGCGTGCTTTCATTTCTGTGAGAATCTAATTAGTTTCAGTGATTAGGAGTGCTAATGGGCATAACAATCCCACAGAAATTTACCTTTCAGAAAAAGAAGGGCAGCAAAAATAGCCGGCAAAGGAAGAAAAAGAAAGAGAGGAAAAAAACCCCAAACAAAACAATTAAAAAATAAAATAAAATAAAACCAAATTCCCAAATCCCCCGACCAACCAAACTAAAACCCTTACAATTTTATGCAGGAGAATATAAATAAATAAATAAATAAATAGCCACTATGCAAATGCCTCTACCTATCTATCAGACATTGTTGTAAAGGCAAATTAGTTAATTGCTGCAAAGTGCTTTGAAAATGAAAAGGGATATATAAGAGGTGATTATTATTATTCACAACAATCTGGTAGGTGAAGGCATCTGTCTATTTTGCTTTATATATCCCCAGAGCTTTCCCACAGCAACATTAGAAGAAAGAAAAAGACCTAAAATAGGAGAAGAACAATCCCAAAATGGAGAGAAAAGGCCTGTGACATTTGTGAATAATAAAAATAATAAGCTACAGATCAGGATAAAAAAGTACCATCAGGAATATGGAGTAAGAAAGATACACTGAGGTGCATTCGAACTGATCTTAATGGATATGGAGATCATTAACAGGGTGCTGATACTGCTGAACTGACACGGAAAATATTAATTTAAATAGGAATATCCTACATTAAGTCTACAGCTGCATTATGATGCAAATGAGTCAAGTTTTTGTGCCCTATTCTTTGGCCCCTTTTGGTACTAACCCGAATGTCTGTGTTGTGTCAAAACTTCCACAAATGATAAAGGTTAAAGCTTTTATCTCATTACAGGCCCTGATGCAATTCTGCAATCTAAAATGATCAAGGATGATGCAATGAGATCCATAATTTAGGCTACAACTAAACCCCACATTTATCTCTGGAAGCTGTAGAATAGCATCCAAGCCTCTGAATACTTACATTCTGTGTTATCTCCCCTCACATTGGCAGTCACCCCAGACCCCAGGGAGCTCGTCTTGTGCTTGTGCTAAGTGCATGCAAAAGTGCTAGCAAGATCACTACACTAATTTTCAGCATCAGAAAGTAAAATAATGCCTATACCGAGGCAAGACTCCTGATAAGTCTGTGAGCTACACATTTCATAGCTGTGGATTTCATAGCTGTGGAAGAATTAACTCATTTTTCCCTTTTTTTCCCCCTTCTTCTCAATTATCACTTGCCCTAGCTATGAATCACTTCAGAGCTCGTTCCTTAAAGGTACCCAAAATTCCCTCAGGTGTTTTGACATAATTCTATTACATCTTATTTCTGTTTAATATTAAATTCTTTCCTGCATGTTTAAATAAACCTGGAGACCTTTTCAGGGAGCACAGCTTAATGGGGAACTAAGAACATGCGCACCGAATGTCACTATCTTACATATGTTTTATTATTAATGGTAATTCATGCAGAACCAGCCACTTCACAAGGAGAGACTAAACACTTACATAAAGCTAGGTGCTTCTCTCTGACCTTAATTTGTTTCTGTACTTGAACACTGGATTCCCTTTCAAAAAATAATTATTCCCATAAAGATTAAAAACCAATAACACAGTCTATTTCTGGGAGACAAACAAATGCAGAGCTAGAGGGAGAATGCTGGGAATACTTTCTTGATGGCTATTCCAATAAACTAGAGAGTAAGAGGCCTCCTCCTGGGTCAGGATGTGTGTCCTGGGAGAAGGGAGGTGGGAGATGGAGCCTCTTTATTCCCATATGGTATTTTCTCTCTCATCTGTAAAACATGTTTTCTTACCACTTCTGTTCACTTGGAGGAACCAGACAACACCTCATATTTCTTTATGGTACAGCAGCCTTCAGTTGAGTCTCTGGTGACAGCAACTCCAGCAATTCTTCTACATGACCAGTTCATTTCCCTGTGTGAAATTGCTGAAGGCTTTAGTGCAGCTCCCAAGGAAAAGGCATGTTTCTTGCCAGAATGACTTTTCTAAGCAAGTATGGCATTGAGATGCTCAGGACCAGATGGGCCCAAAAACTTAAAAGGGCCTGGTCAAAAGCTCAGCAAATCCCAAGGGAAAGCTCCCTCACTAGGAGGAAGGACAAGAATTCTGGGGTGGTCATCCAGTATGAAGAATGAGAAGCTTCTGCTGTTTGATATCTTCTGCCACAGAGGAGAGATTTTGGTGTGTTCTCTCACTATGATGCAATGGCCCATCCACCCAGGCAAGGCACAGCTTGGGTTTGGTTTTCTGCCTGCCAGAACTACAGACCCACAGGCAATCTTGGTAGCTCACAGTCTCTCCAAACAAGCTTTTAATTTGCCCAGAGAATCAGGAAAAGAAGAGAAAGGGACAGGTTCCCTGAAACAAGATTTTCATGTAATTTCTTTCAAAGTTGGTGTTTGCTCAGATGATTCACTCGCCCTGTTAAGTGAGCAGTGAAAATGCTCAGTGGAGCACTATGAGGTGATTCCCACCAATAGTCATGAATGACACAGCATTTCAGACGTGCTGGGCTGCACAGACAGGAATGGAAGGTTTGGCAGTAAATCCAGATATACCTTCCCTGAAATAATTGCATGTTCAAATTTTATTGCCATAAAATCTGGATATTGACAGTTCTTAAAGGATTTCTCCGCCTCCGCTCCACCTCTACCACAATTTTTTTCCAACTTAACCAGTTAGCTGTCTGGAATTTCAGGAGACTTGGTCAAGTCAGTGGCAAAGAAGGGGTACCCAACTCGTAAACCTTCGTGGACACTGCTTTTACACCATTTTTTCCTCTGCTTTTGGAAAAGATAGATGTGTGCACTGTGGGGAACAACTGCAAAGGGAAGAATGTTAAGTGACAAGGGTGCCAAAAAACAACAGGGAAGACGAAACAAGGATTCTTGGATTATAACAGCCTTTCCTTAAAAAAAAAAAAAAACCAGATAAAAAATAAAAATCATAGCAGTGCGTGATGTCTTTTGCAGTCCTTTGGTATTGCATAGCTGTTGGCATAAAAAAGAAAGCCTCGATATAAATCTGAAGCTGCTTGTCAAGACACTAGAATATTATTCTAATAAGGCATCTACCGTGATCCTTTTCAGAATCCAAAGACATACATCAAAGCCAGAGACTTAAAGGGAGGGCTCCGACTTTATATTGCTAGGCACTGTTTTGGAGACAAGGCATTATAATTTTTTTGTTCTCTTCCAGGGATGCAAAGCTGCAATTTGGACGGGAAAGAGGCTGACATTTTCCCAGTACTGGAAGAAGTGCTTGTAGATGTTGTCATGCATTTTCCATCCTGTCTTTGAGTGTGGCACAGTCACAGGTATCTGCTCTTAGGATGCAGTGAGCATTTCTTGTCTAGCTAGCAGTTAATGAGCAGTACAAGCAAGAAGCACAGCACTGACATTTATCTCTCCAAAACTTTGCCCTACCAAAGTCCAAACTACACACTTCAGGTGATAAGTAGGATTTTACTATGTGGGAAAAAAAGAAAAAAGGGAAATCAGAGGGCTGAGCCAACATGGATGAACTAAGGACAGTGAGAACACCCACTGAGGGATGCAGCATGAACAGCGCAATCAATAAGTCATGTGTGACAAGCAAATCCTCATCAAAAACACTTTGGACACTGGGATAAGTGTGTCTAATTTCCCTGTCTATCTCAGAACCAGCTCTCAGTTTTGCTGGGCTGCCAAACCCCACAGCCCAGGCCTTCATTCATCCCCTGGGCTCTCTGGCTGTGAAGGTGAAGCCACATCCTGCTTCGTGCCTCTGTTTTCCCACCTGCACACTGCAGATCCACCTCACAATGACATTATAAGGCTAATTTAATCACAGCTCTGTAGGCCTTCTGAGGTAGCTGGAGAAAAGGTACTGTAGCAGTCATCAAGCTTTTTGTTATCATCAGGAGTGGTATTTGAGTGCCAGCTGAGTGAGCGGGAGCGGGATCCAGGCATCAGCTCTGGCTGCCCATCCTGATGGCCCAGATGATGAGAGTGGCTGAATGGGGAGCAATTTTGGTGACCTGCAAAACAACTCCATTAAAAATGCAAACCCTTGTGCAGTCAGAATTTATTTCAGTGCCTGCAGAAACCAAAATCTTCTCACATCTTCTTATGAACAAGAAATTAATTAACGTTTTTCCTTCAGAAGCACTTTCGCTAAAACAAAACAAGAGAACAAAAGAGACTGATAAAATTTCTTGGAGGACCATGTTGGGAGGATGGAAGGCGGCAGGAGTGACAGGGAGGCTTCCCACCACCCAAGAAGGATGTTTTGACTTCTCTTTTTCTTCTTCTTTAGTTTCTTCCCCTTCTCCCACTCCTCTTGCTGGCGTGACAGCAGCACACAGGCAGCCCCACGTCTCTGGCACAAAATCTTTAAAGTCCTTTTGTGAAAGTGGGTGGCCTGTTATCCATCCACTGTAACCCAGTTATCCCACCCCACATTTTCCAGAGTACCTCCCATGACCAAGCAGGCAAAGAGAGGCTGGATTTTGCTTCAGGAAGCGAAACAACAAGGGGACCCCTGCCTGTGACACAGACAGCTTGGACGCACCTCCCCACTTGCCCCCCCAGTTTCTTCCATGGGATCTAACAGACAGAGCTGTGTGAATAAATATTGATACTAAACATAGTCAAGAATGAGAATTCATGATCTAAAATTACACAAATATTTGGGAATCTAGACACTATAACTCAAGTGGCACTTAATCTCCAAGTGCAACCAAAAATACATAACTCCTCAGTTTACTAGCAGTGTCAGCTCCCCAAGTGTGGAGCTGAATAATTTAGGGTGGAAGACAAACAGAGAATGGCTGAGCATGGAGTTTGCTGAGGTGGGGGTAGAAGAGCTCCTCTTCAGATCCACTGGTGACATTCCCTGGCCAGAGAAGGAAGGGAGGCCCCAGGTCACCTTCAGGACAATCCTCAAAAACGCAGAAAAAAGCCAGAGTGCCACGTGCCAAATCCCCAAGTGCGCAGCTTGGTGCCCGTGGGCACAGGGAGAGGGATGGGGGGCACGGAGGGAGGGGAAGGGGGGTGTGCAGGAGTGCAGGGTGGTGCTGTAGCCCTGCCCTGGCCGGGGATGCTGCCCAGCACCTGCCACCAGCAAGGCTCAAATCTGAGAACTACAGCTGTAGCATAAAGGCGGATTATCACCCATCCAAACCAAATTCAATTATCATATCTATGCTGCTTCTCTATTTCTGTAACTGGAAGGCTATTATTAGGCTCCCTCCCTCTCTCCCTCCCTCTCACTCCCTGTTTTTAATACATCTCCAAGTAATGCTGCTGTAAAACATTCGGAAAAGTAAACATTAGCTTTAGGCCATTTGATTATCAGTTTTCCAGAACACTTCGTTCTGCCCTGCTTTACTCCATACTCCTTTAATACAAAAAAAGAGAGGAGTTTAATGAATCCACACTATAGCCATTCCTCTCTGTGTCTCCAGTGATGGCCCTGGCTGGCTCTCATGATGGAAAAAAATATGCCAGTTTACACTTGGATGGAAAAGAAATGAGGAAATAGGTTTTCCCCAGGAAAAAAAGGGATACATTCCCTCCTGTCCTATCTGCACTCCTGTTACTTCACTTCCCATGCTAGAAGTGGGAGGTGATGGGGTGATGAAAAGGTGAGGGCAATGCAGGCTCTGAGATGGGGGAACCAGTTCTCAGCAGACATGTGCTCTGGGAGCCAACATCCCAGGAACATGTTGAGTGCCAGTGTCCTTTCTGATGCTCTTCAATTACACCACAAAGTGCATTGTTTTTCCCTTGAGGTCTGGAGACAGGAATGGAGAACACGTCATGCATGCTCACCTCCCGCAGAGCTCTGTGACCTCTGCGCCAAGGGCTGGCACTTCACTGTGAAGAGAAGCTTTTATAGTTTGTGTGGGATGGTGTTACGCTTTTTTCTTCTCTGAAAAACTCGTGAGCAGGTATTGCCCCTCAAAAGCATGGTGAAATAAAGCCTGTGAGTGCTTTTACCATGTATGTCTAAGCTATAGGAACACAGGAATTAAAGTGTTAGTAAGAGATGAGTAAATCCTTTGGGACACGCAATATGTCTTTGATGGCTTTTAACATGACCACTTGTGACTAAAACACAAAAAGGGCCAAATCTTTGCTCAGTTGTGTAATAAACCATACTCATACCCTAGCTTTTTGGTTGTAACAGGTGGTTTTAGCATCGTGTCTTTAATTTCAAAAGCTGCTGGTTGGCTTAAACTCCTTTATATTTCACACAAATCAGAGAGTTTCACAGACAATAAAGCATTTGGAGAAAAATACAGAAATTGAAGAGACAGGGTCTTGCTTCTGTAGTCTTGGGAATGAACTAGAAGCAGAAAGAGGGGCTCTGGGCTCTGTGCTGCAAACTCAACTCCCCACTGGCATCCCCTGCTGAGGACATGACTCAGGGCCACGCTAGCTGAAGCAGCATCATAAGCTGGGTGTGCTGGGCTCTGTGGTGTTACCCACTCACAGAACCACTGTGCATGATTGACTTTGCTCAGATGTATCAACCCAAGGCCCTGAGCACAAGGATTGCTGCCTCTTGCAGTGACTGGTACCAAATAGTCTGCACCAAGGCAGGTGTGAGCCTTCTGCAGACACAGGAACCCGCCTTGCAGACACAGGAACCTGCTCATCCCGTCACTGCAACAGGCAGATCTGAGCTGTGTGTGGAAACTGGGAAGCTGAAGATTTAGTTATTCCCTGCTTCATTCTGCTGAGCTGCAAATATTGTACAAATATTGTAGCCAGCCTTTTTTAAAATGAATTTTAAAAGCTTTTGGATAAGGTTCTTATTTACATCGTTCTGATCGTGTAAAGGGACAGAAACGAGCCAAGTTTTTTAATTAACAACTGATGTAGCAGAGAATTCGGCATCAAATGCAGAAGCACTTCCTCTCTGTTTTGTTTTGGCCATGTGCAACCGTAACACCACATATCATTAATGAGAGTTGCATGACCACAGAGCAAAACCTCCCGGGATGATAAATGGTTTGTAGGGTTGGTGCCTGACACCCTGTTCATGTCTGTAAGCTGGGATAAGACATGTGGCTCAGTCACACATTTGCCGAATACTGTGAATTTCTTCATTTCCTTTGTTTATTCTCACTGATTAAAAACGTAGTGTGATGCTGTGCAAAGGTAAGTCTATGGGCACTGCATTGGAGAGGCACCCTCAAAAACACAGGCACAGAGGGAGGGTGGAGAGGGTCTGCAGAGGGGACCAGCACCTTGGCAGCAGAAGAAAACACCTTTGGGGGAAGAGAGAAGCGTCTCAGGCTTTGGAGGAGGATTAACTGAGAAATGTGAGCTGAGCTGCCCCAAGGACTGGAGTGCCTGTGCTGGCCCTGCCAGCTGCAGAAGGGCTGGACACCCTCCCACCGGGGCTGGATACCTTGGGCTTGAACACGGTGGGCTGGATGGGCACTGCGCAAGGAAGAACCTGTCCCACAGATGTGTTTGGGGTAAATCCATGCTGTTTCCTTAAATCTCAGAGCTGTTTCAATTTCATGCAACAGGAGAAGCCCAACAGCTGGTGCAGTTTCTCACTTCAGCTGTTTAATGTGGTGGCTGTGGCTCAGTTTGCACCGGCAAAAATGAAGGTGAGGCCAGAATCAAACCATCCTTGTAAGCAAGAGCTTCGGGTCACCCCTGAGCATCCCTGCTGCAGGGAGGGCTCAGACCTGCTCGAGATGCTACTCCTCTGCCTGGCAAAGATCCCGAACAAGCTTGTCACCTGCTAATGCAAA
>VXBX01005222.1:29075-92308 GCA_013400415.1 Scytalopus superciliaris | reverse complement strand
CGGGCGCTGGGGCCGGCGGGGACCCTCGGCCAGCGCCGGGCAGCGCGGCAGGCGGGAGGGGCGGCGTGTGGCCGGACCGTAACGATGCCTTGGGCTTCTCTTCTTGTCGCCCCCGGCGCTCAGAAACACACCTGAGCAGCGAAGCCTTCTCCTCGGAAGAAGAGGATGCCGATCCTCGCGACGGCGCGCTGACAGCCGCCGACCAGAGCCCCTCTGCCAAGAAGAGCATCACGCAGATCATGAAGGACAAGAAGAAGCAGACGCAGCTCACCCTGCAATGGTAGGGCTCCGGCGGAGAGCCCCCAGGGCCCGCCCGTGGCCCCGGGCCCGCGGGACCCCGCGGCTGCAAAGGGAACTCTCTCTAACAGCTGAGCCGGCAAGGCGGGTGACATCTCGGAGTTCTTTTGGAATTATTTGTCATTTGTAGGGTGTTTGGTTAGTTGGGTTTGGGGTGTTTTTGTTTTGTGGTTTTTGTTTGGTTGGTTTTTCTTTTTTTTTCTTTTTTTTTTGTTATTCCGACAAGCCTTACCTACAAATATCAGTCGATCCATTCCTAAATTTCTGATTTTTGAAATTATCAGAGATTTGTCAGTTAATAGAAGTCTCTCTCAGATTCTTACAGTACATGGCTATTGATGAAATTATATAAACAAAATGTAGTAATGAAACATTAGTAAAGAATTACATTTCTGAATGGCTGCCTTAATTATCCTTTAAGGCTATGACAATTAAATTTTGACTGTCTTATAATGCATTTCTTTTGCATTATATTCTACCACCCAGGGAAGCCCTAACCTTGATTCATTTTAACTGGGAAAAAAGGTTAGCCAAATAAAAGGTCAAATTCTGCAGATATTAATTGATAAATGTTTCTATTATATTGCACTTAAAGTTATGCAGGAGTGTTGTTGAATTAAATGGGAACTTAATTACCAAATGCAGACTGTAAATAAAGATTTTTTTCCCCTCTTCTAACAGAAAAATTAGACTAAACCAAATTATTCAGTTTCTTAGTCTAGTTTACATCTGACTTCTGAGCTTAAATACCTAAGTCTGGTAAGTCAGTGCAAAATTATTCAGTATGCAGTGTTTACTACACAGCATTTTCTTACAGATTTGTGTAATTTGAGAAATAAATTTATTGCACATCATCCCAGGAATAGCAATTAATGTAAAATGATAAAGAAAAAAGCCAGGAGGACAGCAGTGAATACCGAAGTGTTCCATTCAAATTAAGACAGATGGCTTTTTACTTAGATTTTTAAAATTTTACTTTAATGACCATTACTCAGCACTTGTATTCTGTAAATGGATTGGGAAGCTACATAAAAATGCATGTCCTTCAGAAAACCCTGTTCTTTGTTTTTTCAGTGTGGTTTGGTCAAGAAGCAGTTTCAGGTCCAGAGTGGAAATTAAAAAGAAAAAGGAGGAAGAAAAGAGACATTAGCTCAGGTGTTAAGGATACAGTGAGACAGAAAATATAAGTCCAGGTCCCTGCTCTTAAGTCTTTTCAGACTTAAACTCATGTCTTCATAGTCTAGTTAGTGATCTTATTTTCAGAGCAAGGCTAGCTTTTAGGTGATGATAATTTAATTATTTGTAAAAACCAAAAAAGTTCAGACATTGAAAACGACTCATTGAGAAAAGGGATCTGGCTCCAGGTTTTTCATATTCTGTGACTAGCCTAAGCACCAAGTGTGGAGTCAATCTGTAGAGTCTGTCTTATTCAGCATGAAACTTGTCTGTGTGCTCTGCTTCAGTAAAATTAAAAAAAAAAAACAAACAACCAAACAAAAACCCCCAAACAAACAAAAAAACCCCAAAACAATAAAAAATGACAGTACCAAAAATTGGAAAATGCAATCAGGAGAAACAGCGTGTTGCTTCTTGCTCTGGCAGTTTCTTCTTTACACAGGCTGGAAGAAAACTACATTGTCTGTGAAGGAGTTTGTTTACCAAGATGCATCCTTTATGCACATTATTTAGACTTCTGCAGAAAAGAGAAGCTGGAACCTGCCTGTGCTGCAACTTTTGGGAAGGTAACATGTGAATGCCTTCAAAATTTGTTAGATTAATTGTTTCATAGAATCACAATTTAGTAAACTTATGTCAAAATCCCTGTGAAATTCACGTTTTCTGTTGCCAATGTAGATAGAATCAGGCTAACTACAATTACATCATCTCATATGAAGGGATTTCATAACATCACCTTTAGGAGACTGAAGCTGAAATTCCCTTTGATTTACTGTTATTTCTCCTCTCTGGGTGGCTTTTTGCTTTGTTTTCCTTTTTGTTGATGACATTAATTGTTTCTTTCCACAAAAATAGTTCTGACATAGAAGACACAATTATAGTGAAGGCAGTGTAAAGTGAGACACGACAGTAAAAGCAGTACTAGAAGGGGAATAAACATTAATAACACAAAGAGCACCTGAATGAAAAATTGTTGATTCAACAATTTCTACTCTTCCCCACAATTAATCCTGAAATAATTTAATGAAAGAGAGATGTGAACTCTCCAAATTAAATCCTGTTTATTTAGTGAAACAGGAAACCAAAAATGCTTCAAGGATCATCTTTTTTTAAACACTACTTATCTAGTAATGGTTCATACATAGCAAATTGCATTAATTTAATTGAATAATAATAATAGATTCAAAATCCAGTTTATAAAATATGCACTTCATATTTTTTCCTCTTGAATTTGATATACTGAGAAATTGTATGTCTAATTTTCATTACACAGTTTCAGAATAAATAAGAAAAACAATAGCTGTCCACTTAAACATTGTTTTGACAGTGATCTGTTAGCTGTATCTATTAGGTGTACTTCTATTCCTGAATTAATTTTTTGGATCGCAATTTTCAAATAAAAATCAATTTATTTCTAGTTGTTTGTCTTTGAAAACATAGCTTGAGGGCATGATTTTCCTTGGTTTTGTTTAGATCTCTGAAGCAAAAAATACAGTTGTACTTTAGGAACTTGAATGAAGCAGGATCCCGGTGAAGAAAACTAGATTTTAATACATAAAAGTGAAAACAGAAAGGGAGAACAGGTGGGAAGACTGAAGATACATAGCAAGATGAATGAGTGGAAGAAACCCTGCAGTGTGAAACATGCTTGATTGTTTTTGTTGTGCCTTAAGCGTCATAAATATTTATTCATGAACAACCTTAGACCATATATTTACACCACGATTTTTCCATGAACAGATTGCTAAGAAAGAATACCAGTGTTAAAAATTAATACAGTTATTTTCTCTTTAGACCATTCGCCAGAAATTCCCTCTCCTTACCACAAGGCGGCTTGGAACAAGGGGCCATTCAAAGTAAGGCACAATTACCTGTGTATCCGCTTATAGAACACATTTTAAGAATAACGTGTTTTCATGTCTCCTTCATAAATATTAATTGGGATAAATATTGATTGTTTAGATGACACACTGAAAGTGATAACTTTCATGTACGTTAGACTGATACTCAGACTCGTGAGTTTGAATTGGAAAACAGTACTGCTGGCATAATTTCTGAAATTGAACTGATTGAACTTCTAAATTTTGTTATTATATTGATAGATTCATGCATTTGTTGCAAATATATGTCAAAATCCTAGATATAAAAAGCATTATATAATACATAGATCCTTTTTACAGCTGCTCATCTCTCTAGAAATAGTGATTTTATTTCCCTTTTGCAAGCCTAACAACTTTCATTGTGTTCTGTACGTAACAATATGGATTCACTTAAATACACTACAAGAAAGTGTTGTTTTAAATTGAGAAGAAGGTATATATGTCTGTTCTTTGTTGTGGTTATCTTATAAAGCTCTGAAAAGTACACAACTTATAGTGTAGTCGTTTAATAAATAATATATCCAATTAATTTGTATATTTGATCTATGGAATATTAGGTTGTAGGAATAGATCACAGAAAATTCTGTATCACCTATGGTGACATTTCTATTAGTTCTGATTGTGGCATTATGCTTTTGGCTGTGATAATGTTATGGTAAATCTGTTGTGAACAGTGGTAACAAACGTATTCCCTCACATCCATTTTGCTAATGAATAAGAGAGAAAACAAAAAGAAGAGTAGTAATAGAAGAAACTCAGACATTCTGTTTGTTTGGGAAAACTTAATTTTAACTACTTAGCCTTGAAAAACAAAGTTACTCAGCTCTTTCAGTAGTTTATAAGCAAAACGCAAATCAATAGGTGACCGAGAAAAAATCCTACAAAACTGGTTTACCTAAGTCTTTGAAATATACTTGAACTGTCTGAAAGATACATTTTTTACTTTTGTAATTCTGTAGGAGTTGTTGCATGTTGTTATACTTGATTTTCCTCCTGCCTTAGAAATATAAGAAAGAGATAGTTGATTCCACCTTGGTTTTGCTGAAGATTCCATGTGAGATGTCATTTGTGCATTTTAGGTTTTGTTACAGAAAAAAGAACGTGGGGAAGAATTTAAATTCCAAATGTTTACCAAGATGTTATATTTTCTGAGTATGTCTCAAGTATTTATTTTATATAACCCTTAATAAAAATAAAATCCAAAGGAAATGAAGCCTGCATAGAACTTTTTTTTTTTTTTTGGACAGAGGACGGTTCTTGCATAGTTTCTATCACAGAGTTACAAATTTGTAATCCATTGATCTTTTGTAAGAGATAGTACACAATCTTCATTGTATGGAGAAAAATTTGAACTACAGTTCATTTCTCTTTTTGTAGATGACCTATAGATGCTGAATAGAGGGATTTTGAGAAGAGCAACTGCTAGAAAGGTTATTTATTGGGGCAATAGAAGGATTTCTTATATTGTCTGCTGTGGTCAACTAAGACTATGGTTACAGGCATAAAATGTTGTAGGCATAGTTTTACTTCTGGGGTTGTGTTTAAGATTTTAAGAGATCTGGCATTCACAATCTGTGCAGGAGTATTAGACAACCTGCTAATGCATCAATGTCATAGTGAATTATTACTCAAGTTCATAACCCAACATATTCGGAGAACCACTTACAATTTATAAAGAATGAGATAATACAAGGGAAAACTCTCCCACATACTCATTATACATTTGTTCTGACATATCTAATGGACTTACAAACAAGATCCAGTCAGGATCTAAGCTTCCAAAACGTATTGTGTGTCTCCATAATTTGAAGCACAGTAAGTCAACTTTTGTTAAGTAAATGAGTATGTTTCAAATGGTTATCTAGCTAAAAAATTAATTGTGTTGGAACATCTGTCACTATATTCCCCTTTTCTCTAAGACCTTTAACAATATTAGTATAGAAATAACTCATGCCCAACACTTCTTCAGCATATCCATATCCTTACTGACCTTGTTGGTATTATGCACCATATTTTCATACGGATTAACTGTTCTTGAACAGTTTCCTCAATGGATGAGGCATCAGCAGGTTTTGTTTGAACATCTGGCACCTGTTTCTCCTTAATTTTTTTTATCAGAGTTTTCCTCAGAGACTTTTCTCTGCAATTCTCATTTCTGATAAGATACATTTACATTGATCTTGCTGTGCTAAAGAGAACCTCACAAAAGGCACAAATGACAGTATCTCCAGTTCAGAAACTGAACACAGCAACATGTAGTCATAGAGAAGTGGCAGTATAAATCATAGAATCCTAGAATGGTTTGGGTTGGAAGGAACCTTAAAGATCAGCTAGTTCCAACTCCACTGCCATAGGCAGGGATACCTGCTAGACCAGGTTGCTCAAAGCCCCATTTAACCTGGCCTTAAACACTTCCAGGGGTGGGGCATCCACAACTGCTCTGAGCAACTGGTGCCAGTGCCTCACCACCCCCACAGAAAAGAATTTCCTCCTAACATCTACTCTAAACCTACCCTCTCTCAGTTTCTCAGTCTCTGATTATCTATTTTTCTATCTCTGGTATTGCGGACCATATCCTGCTCAGAACCTCTGAGGAGCAAGCTAATTTCTGATTTCATCAGGTAGCAGTTTATCACATGAATACAATTTACAGAAGTATTTCCATTAAGTTAATAAACAAGTTAAAGGACTGATTATGAGTCTAGGGAAATGGCTAGTTACCCTCTTTTTCATGTCAGTATAGACTCTAAATGTTATAAGCTGTTTCTGGTTACTGAGACTGGTAAGACAGTTCTTACTAGCAGTTAAATCATAGTTTTAAAGCATGGTAGTGTAGTTACATAATATGATTTCCATCACTGTTATTATTATTACAATGTAAGGCTAGTAGGAGCAGTACTAGTACTAACTATTCCTGACAGTGATATTTTATATGGCAGTATTGCCTAGGAACTCTGATCATTGTTCAGGACTCTACTGAGTCAGATGCTGAAAAAGCATCAAAGGAAAAATACAATTCTTCACCAGTGGAATCATTGGGTTTGTATCACAAAGAAAAGTTAATGCCACAGGGAAAAAGTACCTTACTGGACACTGCATGCATACACAGTAACCTAATGGTAGAGCCTGGCTTTGGTCAGACAAAAGCAAAGAACATCAGTTCTCTTCTCCATCATCTTGAAGGTGACAGAAAGTGTTTTTCTCCCAAACTGAAACAAAGCCATGCTCTTTCTAACATTCACATGAGCGTGAATTGGATTTGAGAAAGAGCTCCTGCTCTCATGTGTGGAATACAGTTGCTGTTCTAAGGTGTGAGATACACAAACGTTAGTTCCTCCTCTGATCCCGTTTGTCATCTCCAGTTCTGGGCAAAGCACAAACTTAAAACTGGGCCTAATGACTCCCAGAATTCAAGTCAGAGTTTCTCTTTCTCTGCGTTTACATCCAACAAATTTAGTGTCAATTCTAAAACACTCATTTAAACAGTTAGCCAACGAAGTACAACACATGGGGCAAAATTTTGTTAACAAAGTTCATTCATCTCTCATGCCCATGCTAATCACTCTATATTGCTGAATGTAAAGGAAATTTTCCATATTCCTGCTCAGTGGAAGAAGACCGAGCACCATATATGCTGCAAACCACTCTCTTAGATGAGTATTTCATAAGCAACTGTTCTCTGTGCAGCAGGTGCTGAATCCACTTTTTTGCATGGGTAGTGTTGAATATATGGTGCTCACTGCTAGAATTCAGTTATAACCTTCACAGTACATGAATTACCTGAAGCAGTTATTTGGGAAAACATATAAGACACTCAGTCCATACACACAGAAGACTGTTTGAGCTCAAGTTACAATTTAATTTCTTTGTAGACTTTGATCAATGATGAATCTTAGCTTTTATGCATCATGCCTGAAAACTATTATCTTATTTATTAGGAGTGATTTAGTGGGTTAATAAAACTGATATGGCAGCTGGCCCTGTGATAACAAGTTATTGCAAGTCCCTGAACAGCTTAAGCCTATCATTTCCTTATCAGCTATCATTTGTGTCAGTGTATGCCAAAATCAGGACTACAAGTTGCATAGGAACATATGTTACCACAAACCACTGAAATTAAAATAGAAAAGCAGTTCAGCTTGTTTTAAAAAATGTTTGTTTCAAAAACTGAGAGCAAATTCCTTATGGTGACTGGTTACATTTTATTAATTATACAATAGAAATATAAATAGTAAAATACATATACACATAAAAATATGCACATAAAGAGACAGAAAGAAGGCATTTAAAGATGTAGGTTAAAGATATTATCAGTGTGTCTGGGACTGGTATACTACTCTCAACAAGGAGCCCAAAACAAACTGTTTACTAATGATTTTGACTGGTAAGACAATAATAATCTTCATACTCTATTATTCTATGAAGTATGCCAGATAGAGCTTGAACTGTAAGATTATATTATTTCTGATTGTTTATGTTATGACGGGAAAGCTGTATTTTTAAGTATTAAAAATTCAACTACACAAATTGCTGAAGAAAGAAAAATGCCTTTAATACACACACAATATGTACAGAAAATATTTATGCTCCACATAACAAAATGCCTCAGTGTTAAATTCTGATATTTTTGGGGCAGTCCAGCAGGAACAAGCATATTGCCTATCACCACACAACAGGTACTTTTTTAGCCCAAATATATTAATATTTAATTAGAGGTTGAATAATCTTGCTATTGAATCCTAACTTTGCAAGGAAGTAATGCTTTTCCTTGCCTCTGGACCACTCCAACTTTCACAGGAGGGAATGCCAAATTTGTGGTGAAAGTGTAAGGTTTTAGTTTTAGAGTTTAAAAAATGGCATGTGATTGAAACTGGGAGATTTAAGCTATTGGAAGGAGTTGTAAGCAACTGCTTGCTTACATGGCCAGTGAAAAATGCACAGATAACATTGTTAAAGAAGTGGTCATGGCTCTATTTTGTTTTTCATCCTGTTCAATGGACAACCTTTGCAAGGTAGAGACTAAATAAATGCTGTTATTTCAAAGACTCCATACATGTATATTTTCAATACCTCTTGTGTCATGTCTAAAATTACTTATTTTCATGAAAGAATTGGAAATGTTCATGCCTTTAGCATTTGTATTGGAACTCTGTCAAATATTAGGAATTTCCATATCCAGGTCTTTAGCCTGAGTCTATATGTTTAATACAACTAAACCAAAATTAGTGGATGAACACTTTCAGATCTTTAACTTGCAACATAGGTGACACAGTACTGTATATGAACTGGACGACAACAATATAACACTGTGACATTGAATGAAAGGTCCTGTTGGCATCCTAAACCACACTGAGGTATCAGTTTGCTTTGATCAGCCTGACTTTAGTGGAGAAAAAGGGAACTGTTGTGGTCAGATGGTCCTGTGTTTGAGCTTTGGACTGTTAACAGGTACTTAAAAATGGTCTGTTCACCACATCATCTTCCCTCAGGAAAATACACTTACAAGGCAAGAAAGCTAACAGTAAAGAAACTGGGGAGAAACTTTTGGCTTTTCTAGGGGTTGACAGGTGCCACAGCAATGTACCTCTTCATTTCAGGCAAACACTAAAAGTGGTGATGTTTAACAGCAGCCACTTTTTGTCATGTTTCTGGCTGTAAAATCCTGGACCCACACAACAGACTGTCCACAACACAGTATTTCAGATGAGATTGTCAAAGCTACCTAGGCTAAGGAAATATATCATCCTAATGAACAGTTTTTTAAATACGATCTGTATCTAATGCCTTCAATCAGCTTCGTAAGTATAGAACATTTGAGAGTTTTGTTATTACCTGTGACAGTCCTGTACAAGAAAAACCAAAATACTGTGTTTTGGGGCTTTGGGGAGGTTTAGGAGGGTTTTTTTGTTGTTTGTGGGGTTTTTTTTTTTTTTTTTTTTTTTTTTTTTTTTAATGGGCATCACCAGAAACAGCAGAGATGAGATGGACATTTTTGTTAATGTGTTCTGTGAACTATTTGCTGGGGCTTTGTGTCTTAAGAATGCATTTCTTCAAGCTTTTGAGAAGTTTCAGTGAAGTCAGCGCAAAGCCTTGCAGTGCACCTCTGTTAATGTTGGTTTACATGTAATGTGTGTGAACTACAAGTGTTACTTTGAGGCAGCTCGGTTAAAACAGCTGCCATAATACTTTCAAGTCAATTTCAGTGAAAAACAAACCTGAGTATACTATCCATAACACTGTTAGACAGACTGGGTTTAACGCAATCAGTTTTTAAATCTATTGAGAGGGATTTATAAGACAGGGGCTATCACCTTTGATAGATGAACTCAAGCAAACTTTGCTACCACCAGTAAGGAAAGAGCTGCCCTCACCTTGCTCCCTTGCCCTTCTCCCGAAGGTCACTTATTTTGTAGCAAAATCAGTGGAAAGCAGTGTCTACTATATAGCCAATTTTCTTAGCACCAGCCCCCTTCTTTAGAATCTTTGGTGTCTTTGCCTTGATTGTTTGGCACAGCACTTGCAAAGCCTGAACATGTTTCCTTCTTCAAGCTCTGGGAGCAGTAATCTCCAGGAGAGAAGTAAGGGAGACAAATGTGGATAAGAACTGCTTAAATGGCTAAATAATTCAGTTAGTCAGCCTACAATCTCACAGAAGCGTGAATGAATGACATGTTAACATTTTGAGTCATAGAAGGCTGAACACTGAGTTATAAGGTACGCTGACAACCCATTTTCAACTGAGAAGTACTCTGAAGGACTGTCTAAATAAAACAGTGGTAAGACAGATAGAATAAATCTGGTAGATCTATCCCAGCACCTTTTCAACAAATGAAGTAAAATGAAACAGAACACGTATTAGGAAAAAGAGATGTAACGTTGCTAGATATTCTGTTCCAGCTACATTCTTGTAAGAGAGAAAATATTCTAAATTTAAAGAAGATACTATCCTTGAATTTTGGATCAAATCATGACAATACTGTTTTCTACGAGGCCAGGTTTTGTTCCATGTCAGTGAAAGGAGTTGCTAGACATGATTTAGAAAAGTTTTCAGAAAGCACTTAAAATCAATTTGATACCTTGTTTTACTTGATATGTCACTCATAAACACTCCTCTTTTCTTTTCTTTTCTTTTTTTTTTTTGTCCACAGGTATCACTATTATGGAATTGGCATTAAAGAAAGCAGTGCATATTACCATTCCGTGTATTCTGGAAAAGGCTTAACCAGGTACAATAACATCCGATACTTAATCAGTGAAGGTCTGGCTTTAACCTTCCCTTAGAAGGTATTTGAGGGACTCTGGTTTTTGTTTCTGCCAGAACTAGTATTGCTGCTTATCTCACTGTTTGTTTTAAGATGTTGATCTAGATATTTTGCTAGTGTCTTCCAGTCTGACCCCACCACAGTCAGCGTAGAGCTGCATCAACTTATAACAGCAGAGCATTTTTTCAAGTTTGTATGAAGCAACAAAATCCCATTTCCAGAACACTTGTCTCATTTTGTTTGCTTGTGTGTAACCCTGCGAGTTCTTTCTCCAGGACAGCTTTCCATTATGAAATGTCTGGAGAATGGTGTGAAGCTGGCACCTGTGGGGCAGGAGGGAGGGGTCAGTGTAGATTAATATTTACAGGTCCTTTGACTGGCTAATATCAGTTTAAACCTAACCCAGGAAGCTCTAATTATATTTATTTAAGGGACAGCTAGTAGGATCAATATGTTACGATAGCTGCCTGTTGGTTTGCCAAAGATTAATAGTTCGTAAAACAAATGTCTCTGTTCACATATGGCTTGAATGATGGCTTTCATTGTCTGTGGCAGTATACCTGTGTAAGTGGGACTCCGAGAAAGGAAAGGAAGAAAGGAGTTTATAATCACACATAGAAAATTCAACTGGTGGCAGATTTAGGTTATATCCAAAGAGACTTTTTCCAAGCAATAGGACAAGTATAAGAATTGAGTGTAATGTTGCCAATGATGCTTAAAAGGAGGGCTTCTCCACTGCAGAACTTAGGGGGTAATAGCTTGAAATATGCTATTTCCTTGTCTGATATTTATCCAGAGCTGTGGAGGGGTTGCTGATACACAATGTGTTATTCTTTCATAATACAGAATTATCTTGCACTATTTGTTCACTTATTGAACTAAAAGACAGTTGTTTTCATTCAAGGGAATATAATAACTCTTACTCCTCAGTTTTATGTCAGGCAGTGCCTGTCCATGTAAAGCTCTGTCCTTGAACAATTTAGCAGCAATGAATGCAAAGAAAGTAGAGGCTGTGCAGAATTTCCCATGACTGGATTTCTGACAGCATACACTCACATAAAGATGGCATAGATTCTCTAAGATTTCATGAGTACTTACTAGATTCACTAATTAGGAAGGTTTTCACTGTGTTAGGACCTGTTCCATCCTGTATGAGATGTTGAATTTTGAGGGTCCAGAAGTCAAATTGTCTCCCTGATTTAGAACAGAAGTTCAAGTGCTCATTTTGCATGGTCTGAACCATCACTGTGATTGGATTTTTCTGGAGACAGTAGCCTGGGGTTAAGAACAGGCTTCTGGATAAAGAAAGAGTCAGGCAATGTAGGGATTCAAATTGAGTCTCCTAATTGCTGGCTGCTGCATATAGTGATCCCTAAAATCTGTCCTTTGTCTGATGTCTCTTCTAGTAGGTGAGCTATAAAAATGGTTCCTGAATTAAGCTTGGGGTAAGAATAGACAGGAAAAATATATGAGCTGATAATGATACCAGAACACAGCATGCCCATGCTCAACTATAGGCATATGGAGGCCTTTACCAAAAGGCTTGAATGTTAGCTGGCAGCTTGTGGAAAGATTAGACAGGGTGATGGGCCTCAGTTTAGTTGGCTAAATATAGGTCTCTACACTGCAATTTCAAATTTAATTGGCATTCATGTATTAATATTTAGGTAACTGAGCTGAATACAATAGTCTTTAAATGCAGTGTTGCGGATGCCTGAAGCCTTAAATTGTAAATTTGACCTCCGATTCCATGAAATGTCAAGCCTTGCACTGTGAAAGGAGGATGCCTAACACCGAAAATGCTTTGTATCCGCAGCACTATGTGAAGGGTAGGTTTAGCTAGCAATTAAGGCTCTGGATGAGCACTGCTAGCAGATGCTGCCTCATGTTTCTGCTGTACATTCTGTGTACATTTTGCTGAACATGCAGAAATCCAGAGTCCATAACAAATATATCTAGCTATGAAGTTAATTAGATCCATGTTGTAATCAGCTGAGTAATGCCTTCATTTTTACTTATCTATCAACAGTCAAGGGAACTCTGTAGGTAACATATGCTGGATCATCATGTGATGGGAACTGTCAGGCACCTGTGCCTGGCCTGGGCAGGAGGAATTCCACAACTGCTCAGCCTCTGCCTTTTTGTCCTGCCAGCAGAGCATCTCAGCAGCAGGAAACCACGATATTGCCACTAATAAATATAGGACTCCATGTTGCCCACAGTATCTTATCAGTTGGCAGCTAGCAGTACAGGAAATAACAATAGTCAAACAACATTTATCATTGCACTGATCCATTAGAATCACTATTATTACACATTCTCTACTTTAATAGTTATAATTTTAAACATGTGCTTTCTGGTTTCTGCACTGAAGGGTTGTCTGATAGTCTATTGACTTCACTGAGAATCTCTAAGTAGGACATTCACTATACTGCAACACATTTTTGCCAGTTAACGAATCTTTGTTCTCAGAAGTGTATTTCATTTTATCAAAATGGTACTGTAGCGAAAAGAATAGGAAATCACTATAATTTTCTACTTTTCCCAGGAAATGTAAATTCTAGATCTACTTTTTTTTTGCTCTGAATTACTCAGCTCTATCAAAAACTGAACTTATTTCCTCATAAAGATCTTATTTATGGGATTGCAGCTATGCTTCCCTTTTGCTGTTTATGAAGTTGCAAAGATCCAACAGAAAACTGAAACTGGGGTTTACAGTTTACTGTTTAGTCAGTGGTTTGAATCTTCATGTTTTATAAGACATCAGTAGGTTTCCAGATATCCTCAGGCATTTGCAAATCAGTGGAAGAAATTTAAAAAAAACCCCATGACTTTTACTACAGTTACATTTGGGAAAATGTGATTATTTTTCTAATACACATATTTTATATATATACACCTGTACATACTTCATCTCTATAAATGTTCTGCTTAGGGGAAAAATAATCAAATGTGTTATTTTCAAAGGTTCTCTGGAAGCAAGCTAAAGAATGAGGTAAGTACTGTACTCTTTTTCCTTTTACTTCTGTTTGAAGCCAAATATTACGTGATCTCTGGTTTTCTTCACATTAACTTCTTTGAAAATTGCAACAGTATTTTTCATTAAATATCAGACTATATAACATTTTTTCATGATGCTGAGTATTTGCTCCTCTAGATATTCAAAAGAAAATAAGATTGGAAAACACCTTGTACGGTTCTTGTTGCAATCCAGTTCCCCATAACCGTGGCTGTTCATAATAGACTCCATTAAGCAAAGGATCACACACTTGCTTAATGTTTTGTATGTTATTTTTGCAGGAGGGCTTTTTCAGAGTCTCATTTGTCTGACTGGAAGTCCAGAAGCAAGTTTTTGGTTTTTTTAAATAAACTGAAATTTTTGCCTCCTGGTCAGGATTGCCTTTCTCTATTTTTCACTTTTCATGACATTTTCTGTGATATGTCTTTTTGCTGCTTTTGCTTGTTGTATGGGACAAACAGCAGCTTTTTCTATTTCTGATCAGCTTTACAGCCTCTCGTGGTACTTGTTCTGATTTGAGTATCTTTAGATTTAAAAAAAAATAATATAATTAAGTCTTGTAAATTGCATTTTTTCAATTTCTGCTGACCCCTAGAACAGGATCTGGTTTTGTCGGATCTTGTACCCCCTCTCACCTCATGTAGTCCACATTTTCACAACTGTATACTATAGTATAGTCACTGTCATTATGGTCTTATTTATACTAGAAAATTATATATTATTTTACATTAAGTATTAAGGGTTTATCTCTGTATTTTTCTATGATGCTGAGTTTGGCTGACATGAATATCCTGCATCCATATTATTAAACTCCTGAAACTGCACATTGTCACAGGGAAATGTGCCTAACATGCATACCTGTTGAAGTATGACAAGAATGTGTTTGGGATACTGCTAGTTGGCATAGGACAAAAGAATGCCAGAGGCCATTCTGAATAATACTGTTCCAGTATTGCCTGGGAATGTTTCCTGACACCATTTAATTTGCTAGACTAAATATACCTTCTGTGATCAACTGATACACAGCAAGCCTTTCACCTTTTTCATTTCCAGATAAGCAACTCCTAGCTAATAGCAGACATTCTTATTGGTCCCTGAAAGTGTAGCTTTGCTCTATTGATTTTCATCCCCTTTATTACCATTATCTCAAAGTTGTCCAGATCTTTCTACATGACCTCTTGATCTTCCTGTGTTGATGATTTCATTAGCTCATGTCAACCAGTTTAATCTATGAAATGTTCAGTGAGATCAGCCCCAAGTCTGATCTTTGAGAATCTTCCCTTCAATCCCTTTTCAACCCGGTAGTTTCCCTGTCAACACAGCTTGTTAGCATTTCAGCTGGAGTCAGCTTCTTAAACATTTTTACATTCTTTTACTAATCCCCACTCTCACCAGCATAACTAATCATTTCCCAGGGTGACACCACGTCAAGTATTTTAGTGAGGTTCAGATAGATTAGATCTGCTGCATTTTCCCTGTTCAGATAATAAGCTATCTTATCAAAAAAAGATAGTGCTATGCCATGGGATATCCCCAACATATTCATGAACACTACTGCACCATTCTTTTGTTCAGTTTTGGGATGGAATATATCTGGTTGCCTTTGCATAAATGAATGCATATTTGTTTCCATCTCTGATGTGGCATTCCCAGTTTGCCTTGGAATTCAAAATCCCATGAATCTGTCTTGTTCCTTTGTCCTCCCAGAAAAAAATGTTCACAGATAAGGCAGTGGAAATAAGTGAGAAAGGGCACATTAGTATGAGTTTTTGATTGTCTGGCTCTGTGTTGCCTGAAATTATTCAGGCAGTTCTTAAAAGAAAAAAGTCTCTCATGGTCAAAACTGAATTATAGTAATTTCAGCATACTGAAAATTTGACATCATACTTTCCATTAATGTGAACAGATGATAGGTATATCCTTACTCATTTGCTTGAAAGTACATGCAATTAGGTATTCCAGAAAGATTTACAATGATTGCATAAAGGTCCAATTCCCAGTAGGAACATAAAGACATTGAAAAGATGTTGAAGCACTGATTGTCTAAATATACTGAGTAAATGGCATTTGAATGAACACTTATTGAGTGCCAGGGACACTGTTTACTTCTGGTATGTTTTATCGCATTTTCTAGTATTCTCTCTGTAGGGGGAGATATCAACAAATTCTTTTATCTAAACCAGTTAGTGCGCCATTAGAGTCTGCATGGTTAATTAGGCAGATAATATTACTGTCATTATCTTAATGTTAAATGGCCATTAGAAACAGATGGCATTAAATTGAAAGGGCAAGTGGCAGCAGGTTAAAATATTAAGCCTAGAACTGAGGCACAGTCATACAAGTCCATTAGCAAGGTAAAAAACATTACAGACTATCTTCTCTTAAACCTCCCACCAACATCACTGTTTCTTTTAAATGAATGAATCCCTTTTAATCAGAGCTTTTAATATGTTTCATGGGTAATTGCATAATAAAATCATTAAGATTGCTTCTGTTATAAAAAACACCCAAAGAACCTCCTTATACTGATAGGCAATTATAACACTGCAG
Source organism: Scytalopus superciliaris (assembly GCA_013400415.1). Lineage (NCBI taxonomy): Eukaryota > Metazoa > Chordata > Aves > Passeriformes > Rhinocryptidae > Scytalopus > Scytalopus superciliaris. Next base: position 76,124 of record VXBX01005222.1, on the reverse strand, counting down.
AAGTATTGACACAAAGAAGTACTAATGTTTCTAAATTTCTACAATTTCTTTGACTTAGAGCTTGCTATGTGTTTGAATAGTAGATAGCATAAGCAAAATTTGTTTACATAATATATGCTTTTGTTCCTTGCTCTATGTTTTGGCAGACAAATCACCCTTTAAGACTATATGTATGTTGAGTAAGTCAGTTACAAATACAGTTTTCTGAATTTAGTATTTGAGAGAATTTCACTTGAAAATAGCCTCCAATTAATGAGTCAATATTTATATGTATCTAGTCCCCTTTGCACACTTTTGCACTTTATGTTGTGCTATATACCTGCTTTCCACTTCAGTAAAATCTGACTGTACGCAAAGGGGTAGGAAAAGGTCACTTCAAGTTCCATTCAAACACCTTGTGCATGATCATAAATTCCATCCATTACTACAGAGGGAATCTGCACAGAAGTAATGGATTTACCACAGGACCATGCAGAAGGGCAGCTCGTAGCTCTGTGTGCTGACTTGACATAAAGACTGGTTAGGCTAAAATGGAACAACAGTGTTCAGCCAAATAGTCTTCTTTAGATTTGAACACAATCCTATGAGAGAGTACATACAGTTCAGTCAGTAACAACAGAACCGTAATACAGATTGTATTGCTTCTCTTGAGGAGGAGGGTTTCACCTTAAAAATAGCATTTGAGAGCTTAACATGGCGTGCATTGTGAGTATCAACATAGTTACACCATATTACTACAGGATGTACTCAAGACCTCTTCTCAGTCTGTAAGTAGTACAAGACGTGTCTACAATATTTCAGATACCACACGCTAAGGAGGCTTAATATGTGAACTCTAAGAACTGACAAATTTATCTTGTCTTCAGGTCAACATTGACTGTGTCTCAACAAAGTAACAGGAAAAAACAAAGTGGGGATATTCTACTGAGAATGGGAATTTTACTGAGATGTAAGACTGAGGCTTCATGTCAAGTCTGCCAACATCACAGAAAGCTATATAATAAATGCTTGGTACAAGAGTATCCCTAGATTGTATATACCATCACATCCGTAACACCATGAACTACTACCAAAATTTATGATAAACTAAAACAATGATTGCCATAGTAAAGGAGCAGAAATCACTATTGCTGTGCTATCCAAGCAGGAAGAGAACAGGTGAAAACAGTAATATCTCCACTATCCTAGATCCTTGCACTAGAAAGATACATATTAAATAAAACTCAGGATCTCCTTGAATCACAGGATCACAGTCCATACTGCAGAGGAGAGTAGTATTCTACTTTAGCTTTTAAACATGTGTTAAATCCAAAGCTTGTAGTATTCCAGGAAGTAATGGACAGGCTACATCACTCTGAAATCTGCGTTTGGTGGAGTTTAGATCTAGACACATATTTAATAACTTTCCTGAGCTGGTATCCAGATCCAGATAGTCATCAATAGTTTTGAAGGATTATCTGAATGCAAGTGTGCTGGGATGTAGAGAGACTCTTCATACAATAAACAAGTTCAGAATGAATTGTTGGTTTCAGTTATATCGATATTAGCTATTTCAATGTTCCTGTTTTTTCCCTTCCATTTCAGGGTGGTTTTACTCGTAAATATTCTCTGAGTTCCAAAACTGGAACACTCCTCCCAGAGTTTCCAAGTGCTCAACACCTTTTGCTTCAAGGATGCATTTCTAAAGACAAGGTAAAATGTGAACTGCTTCTCTTCTGACTTAGAGATAAAAAATTCGCCAGAGTGTTTCTTCGTATCTTAGCCTTTGAGGCATTGACATGAAAGAGCCAGAAATGTCCATAATCAAATAGAGGTGACTGATTTATAGAGGGGGCAAACCTTTACTAACACCGATTAACTGGCTTTCCACTAGAAAGGTGGTTGAATTATTTACCTATTAACTGACCCAGTATTTTACAAACTGATGGTATGTAAGACTGGGAGAGCAAAACAAACAAATAACTGAGAGTTGTATTCTTTCCAAATGCCTTTGGATTTAAGGTAAATTTTGTTCTGATTAGAACAGAACAAATAATTCACAACAAATAATTAGATGAATTTTAGTCTCTTTCATTAATTTTTTGAAAAGATACTGAAAAACCAGAATTAATTTTTTTAATTATTAAAATTGTTCCTCAAATCAATACTTAGTATTGATTATCCTAAATACAACTGTTCAGTTAGAAGTATCGCTCTCATGTTTTATGTCTTTGACTCTTTGCCTGTGTGTTATGTCTGTGTTATTTCTGGTCACATTACAGGCTGCTACATCCCTGAACTGTGCTAGAAACGTTCTAATAGACATTGTGAACTCTCCAATTTAGTGCAAGTCATGATGCTGACTGTTTTGAGATATGTTGCTTTAAATCTTTTTGAGTTTTGAGCCCTTCCTCTTAATTTTTTTTTCTGTGAAAGTAGTGAAGCGTAGGATTCCTGCAGTGAGAAGCTAAACAAAGGGAACCATCTTAGCCTGAAATCTTACAGTTCCTAAAGAAAACCTGAGAACTGGTGTACTTAGCAGTGTGCACCACCTGCTGCTATAGTCTCCATCAGTGAGTTGACATCTCTCATATATACATCATTCTCATAACATTTAAATCTGAAGATCGTTGCTGACGGAACACAGCAGTGTGAACAAAACTGATTTTTACTTCTCCAAAAATGAAGAAAAAGTACCAACTCTTTTCTTCTTTATTTTTGAGTCAGCAGCAGTGTGCATGACTGTCTGGGAATAGACTCATAATTTATGAGAACGTGGGAAGAGAGATGAATTTTCTGTGTGTTTATCACACTCTCTTTCCTTGCTGCTTTTTCCTTATTCTCTTACTTATTATGCTGCTCTTTCTTAGTCTCTTATTTCCTGTTTCCTTTCCTTACCATCTTTTCCCTCCTTCAGCTTCTCTGACCAAGGGTTATTGAAACTAAGATATTTAGGTACTCTGTGGAAGATAGCCCATACATGACGTTTGACTCCTGTGTTAAACTCCTAGAAATTTCTTTCAACTGAAATCTCTGAAGAGTCCATAAATGTAGCAATCTGCACTAAAATAGATGGGTAATTTCTGCATTTAAGGTTTCTGAAGAAAACTTAGACAAACTTTAAACTGCCAGCATCCCCTTTCAAAAACAATTCTCTAAAATGTTCTTGTATCTTACACTTTGCCATTGTTTTTCAAAGATACATATTTACAGAAGCAGCTCTGAAAGCCAGAAAGGTCTGTTTTCAGGGAAATCTTCATGCTAAACCTTTTGCAGTAAGGTAGTATGAGGTTCATGAGAAATCTGAGAGTGTTTTGCTGGATAAGTTCACAGGCTGTGACAAACCTTCTGTGACTCAGGACCATGAGAATGGTTTTGCCAGCATTTTTCTTTCCTTAAAATAGTGCATTTCTTGTCTCATAATTTGCAACAAATTTTAAAAATTACTTTTTTTTTCTTTTTTTTTTAATAAGAGAGCACTCCACTCAGATAAAGCAGCCTGATGAGATGAAAGGGAGTTCTGTCTTTTAAAGTTCAGTTCGTGTAAGGCAGTGATTAAACTTTGACCAAATGACTGGCAGCTATTTTCTCATTTGTCCAACTAGATGATGTTTCAGAACACTCATAGACGCCTATAGTAGCCTAATGATTAACTTGCACTGCTCTTTGGGATTAATCTTAGCTTCAGAAAGGTGAATTTACTTTACCATCTGACTGCCTAATCTAGCTATTGCCTTACTTTAATATCCATATTTTCACAATGTATGCATGTTCAGATGCTGCATTTCTGACAACAGCATACATGCTTAAATAATCGCTTAAATAATGCTTGACTAATAATGACCTAAAGATGCTGATAAAACTAGAGATGAGGGGTCTCCTCATCACTCCTGGATATACAGAATACTTACTAGTAAATATGCATTGCAATACAGTTTATATTATATGTTTAAATACTAGATACAGAAAGCAGAAACCTAGATCAGTATAGCAGTAAAGGAGAGAGCTAAGAAACTCTGTTTTATCGTTCTTCCTTTCTTCCAAAACAGGTAGATACTCTCATAATGATGTACAAAACACACTGTCAGTGTGTCCTTGACAATGCAATTAATGGGAACTTTGAAGAGGTAAGATTGTTTGCACACACATTCTTGGTATATATGCACGGAGAGCCAAGAAAGCATTTACGCCTATGAATTTCATTCCTATTCCTTTAGATTCAGCATTTTCTATTACATTTTTGGCAAGGAATGCCTGACCATCTTCTTCCCCTGCTTGAAAACCCCATCATCATTGACATCTTCTGTGTCTGTGACTCAATACTGTATAAGGTAAGTTAAGCATTTAGCTACATGGATAGTCTCAACCACATTACAGCTTTTGTATCTACAAAAACATAGAATAACAGGATGCCATTACTGCTTTCTGCTTCTGATGTGTAAATCAGCAAGGAAACCAAGAAATAAAACGGGTACATGTAAGAGCTCAACTCCAGTCTCAGCTCTGCTGTTCACTCAGTGTGTGACCACACAGCAGCACATTAACAGTGAAATCCTGACCTGCTTGCTTGAATGTAGCTAAAAGAAATGCTCGTGTGCTTCACTGCCTAATGTAATCCTGGATGAAAATTGAAGCCTTGTTTTCACTTATAAGATTATTGTAATTTCTACCAGCAAAGAGAGTCTGTAGCACATCGGTGAGGTGATTCCTCATGCCAGTCTGCTACTCACAGGTTATGTCAGGCCATGGTTTCATATTACGAAGTTGGAACAATACTGGGTTAAGCTATTCCTGCCTCTCCTGCACTTGGTTTCTGTTCCTGTGCTGCTGATGTACCTGAAAAGCTGCTACACTGGGAACTGGTTTGGGTTTTAAAAGAAAATTTAAGGAACACTTGCATGCAGATCTTCTGTGCCATATGAGTTCTTTGATCTATTTCATAATATGATCACACAAATAATTGAAACGAAGTGAAATTTAGGAGTGTTGGAAGGTCAGGATTAGGTGACAGAGCACTGGAGAAAAAATAAGGTAATGCCACCAAAGTTTCCTGAGTTTTTAATTTGGAAAGTCAGATCAGATAGTTATTTAATCACTGCAAAGTACTTGAAGTTCCTCTGAGAGAACATGCCATAGAAATAGAAAAGGATTGTCATACAGATGTTTCTCTGACAGATTTCACATCACAGATTGGTAAGAAGGAATAACTATTTGCATAACAGTAAACACCAACCTGTCAAAGCAAGAGACTTGGGGCTGTTTAGCCCTGATGCCTTATTGTAATCTATTTGTCATTCTTTGCTGTATAAAACTATGGGGGAAAGATCCAGAAAAGACGAAAATACATATTTCCTATAAGCATAACAATCTGTAAAGTAAGAAGTGTTTTAGTTACCATAGGAAAGTAAAGGTAATTAGCATCAGGAATCATAATTACTACCCAGGAGATGAGCCATTAAGATTCATTTATGTGTAGAGATTATATTCTACCTTGAGTTTATGAGGTTTTTCCTGCTCTAAATGTGCTGTCTCAATAGATTCAATATTAACTTTATTTGTGATAACGATTTAATGTGACAGAAGAAGAAATACTACAGAAACATTAAATTTTAAATTGAATAAGGCAGAATTTCTCAAAAGTTCATAAACTTACTATTGTGCCTCTTCTTTATCTCTCACTATTTCTTACTTAATAATCATATTAGATATTCTTGACAGCACAGCTGACAAAAGAAAGGAGAAATTATACTGGACTGTTATCAAACCATTTACATTAATAGTGAAAAGAGATTTTTGGGATATAGGCTCAAAACTTTGCCCTCCACAATAACATTTCCCAGAAGTCATACCAGATGGCATGTGTTTTTTGCAAAAACAGTTCCACACCACTTTTAGCTACAGTGGACTATGGCTAAACTCTGAATGCCTTTGGTGCCATGTCCAGTTTAGCAGAAAGAAGAGTCAGCAGCAGTCAAGGACTTGGGACATGCTTGAGTATCTGCTTTACAGAGACTTGGTGATGATAGAAAAGACAATGTGTTTATGAATCTCACTTTTACTGATTTCCCTGCTGGAAGACGTGGGGGACAGCATGTCTTGTTTGGGTTTTTTTCTTGTTTTACTGGTATGCTGGCATACACTAAGAATGGGAACTACTTAAGTCTCTAAGTGCCACGTATGTTCCTATGTAATAGTAATTGGAAAAATCTAGGTATATAAATATCTGGACAATAGGTTAAATGGCTTTATTCTGTAAAAATTTTCTGTACTTATCACTTTACAACCTAAGTAGACAAGACAGACATGAATGAATGAATAAATGGCCAGTGGAAACTTGATATCATTTTCTGTTAACTTTTTGAAGGTTCTTACAGATGTTCTCATCCCTGCAACAATGCAAGAAATGCCAGAAAGGTAGGTATTTGACAATAATCATGCTACATTCTATTATTTAGGCATATTCCAGATAAATAACAGTAATTCTATATCCTCATGGTATTTATGCTCATTTTTAGAACAGTAGAGTATGTATGACAAAATGCTGTCAACTCTGAGGACAGCTACAGAATAACCTTAAAATATTATACAGTACTTTAAAATCCCAATTGGCTTACAGTTTTTCTCAGAGTAGGTACAGGTCAATATATAGTCAGCTTTAGCTTAATGGTTGGTCATTTCCTGTTTCCTTTTGGTAACACCTATCTAATTCATAGATACGTCTAGAAGTCTGTTAGGCATATATTGAAATTCAATTATTTAAACTAGTGCAAGACAATTTTTATTGAAGATTCTCTAAATCACTTTTTTTTTTTTTCTTATAGCTTACTGGCAGATATAAGAAATTTTGCAAAAAACTGGGAACAGTGGGTTGTTTCCTCTTTGGAAAATCTACCAGAAAACCTGACAGATAAGAAATTGCCCATTGCAAGAAGATTTGTTTCCTCCCTGAAACGACAGACGTCATTCCTACACCTAGCACAGGTAAACAGATTCAGACTATACATTCAAAAATTTGCCAGCTATATTCATTACACCTTTCTGGCTATGAGATATAATGCATTATTTTTTCAAGGTTGGCCTTCAGCCATGGAAGGCTTACATCTTGTAGTTTTAACCATGAAAAAAGGAAGTGACCATAAGTAGATCTGATGACCATAAGTAGATCTGACCAAAACTTCAAACATTTGTAGTAGGAAAGAGAAAATCATTATAATGAATGGCTATTACTGAAACTTTTGGAAGTCAAATGAAGTCAAATACATTTATATTTGGTTTAGTTCCAAACTGGAAAATATCAGATGATCCATCTTGCCTAGCAAAGGTTTTGTGTCTTGTCCATGATGTTCTTTAGTGAGCTTATTTCCTTTTGAGTTTTGAGAGAACAGAGAACCTAGGAATGACAGGTATATGGGGACTCCAAGGCTGTGTTGTCAGGATACAATTAGGAGTCATCTCCATGTGATGGTTTTGTATATTATACAAAAGGACACAATGCCTTTTGAGGAACTTCAGTGCTAACAGCTTGGGCATTGATGTCATTGTCCTCATGAATAACTGTGGATGCATCATATATTCATCTTAACTTGGTTTTATCTTTCACAAATATTAAGAAAAAAGTAGCATGTAGGTGATATTGTGAAGATGATCTGATAGGAAGGCACATTAGAAGAGTTTTAGAAGTCTGATGAAAGGGAAACATTATCTCATCTGATCTGTAAAAGAACCAGTCACGATAATAAAATTAAACATAAGGTGATACCTGTCCTGGTTTGGCTGGGATGGAGTTAATTCTGTTCATTGTGGCTGGTATGGGTCTGTATTTTGGATTTGTACTGGACACTGTCAATAATTCAGGGATGTTTTAGCTGCAACTGAGCAGTGTTTACATACAGTCATGACTTTTTTTGTCTTCTTACACTGTCCTGCCAGAGAGTAGGTTGGAGGTGCACAAGTAGTTGGGAGGGGAAATAGCTGGCATAGCTGACCCCAGCTGACCACAGGGATTTTCCATACCATATGGCATCAATGACCAGCAATAAAACTAGGGGGAAGTTGGGCAGGGGATCACTGCATGGGGAGTTGGTTGGGCATCAGTTGGTGGTGAGCAATTGTTTTCATTTGTATCACTTGTTTGTCTTGGGCTGTATTTTTCTCTGGTTTTGTTTGTTTACTTTTTATTATCAACTGTTATTATTTTTATTATTTCTTTTTAAAAATTATTAAACTGGTTGTATCTCAACCCACAAGTTCTCCTACTTTTTCAGTTCTCTCTTCCATCCCATGGTGGGGTGGGGATTGAGTGAGTGGCCGTGTGGTGCTTATCAGCCAGCTGGGTCTAAACCACAGCAGGGGCTCAGCATTTTACCTTGCTTTTTGGTTGCAGATTGCTCGGCCAGCACTTTTTGATCAGCATGTGGTGAATTCCATGGTGTCAGATATTGAAAAGGTTGATTTGAATAGTATTGGTTCTCAGGCACTCCTTGCAGTCTCCGGGAGCACAGACTCTGATGGGGAGGTCTACAGTGAATGTAAGTCCTTGGTGATACATTTGTATCATTGTTATTCACCCTTTCATTCCATGCCACACTAGTTTACTTGGACTGATTGAGACAAGGCACACATAGACACTGCATTCTGTAATCTAGTACGCTGTTAACTTCAGTAGCTTAAAAAAAATAATTACTGATTGCCCTAGCATGTCCTACAAGAACGGAAGCTTGTACTAGGAAATCATCCCAGCTAGATGACTTTAAATGGTTGCTGCAAAATTCATTTACAGGTCAGTTGCTAAATGCAGTCAAATCTCTTTTGAAATTTTGTCCTTATTAAAGGAGCTATCAGCACAAATCAATTCATGAAAGATGTCTCAAAAATTCCATGTCATTATGGATTAATATAATGGGTATTTTAGTTTTTCTTTTTTATGAATGGGGCTTTTTTGCTGCAAGATAATCTTTTTAAAAATAACAATTTTCTCTTTAGTGTAACAGCTATTTTCATACAAAGAATAGTGTGAAGTATAAATTTTGAGGGTGTTAATTTTCATATATATACACCTGTTGTTGAAAAATAGATATAGCCTCTTCATTAAAAAGATATCTTTTGTCATAGGAGTCATGTTGATCAGAGTTTAGAGAGCCGAAAGGAATAGCAGAGTGTAGTTCTGTAAATATTATTGCTTTGATCATGAATGTTTGTTCTCTTCAATGGTTCAAAATCCTATTCACATTTTCATTTGTGTTGCCCATTCCCTGTTTTTTGTGTAGTTGTTTTTTTATTCTCTTCTTTGCCTTCTTTCACACTGCTTAAAAAAGAAAAGGAGAAGAGAAATACCTGGTCATTCAGGCACTTGTTTGGAAATTGAAACTGAGGAAGTTAACTTTGCATAATATAGTGAGAGAGAGAAACTTGTAAGATACAAGGGAAACGTAAAACACTACAAATCTGCCACATTACAGATAAAACTTTAGTAGTAAACTTAGTATTATAAAAGTTTACAAGGTTGACTCTTGTAAGGAATGGAAAATATAATAATTTTTTTTTGCTTTTAAGTTCTTGTAAAACTTCATTGCCTTACAACTTGTATCATTGTAACGCTTAAGTAATTAAAATATATAGGTGTGATGGATGTGTGTCTGCTTGCTTTGCTGGGGAATTATTTATTTCTTCAGGGCTCTAACTCTTTGCTCTTCCTTTCCATGCTACAATATTGTCATATGGCTGGTGAGTGGCTTTTTCTCATGTTCAGAATAGTATGCAATGATATGTTCTCCTTTTTACATGGTAGATGACTCTATTACAGTGTTCCAAGAATTGAAGGACCTTCTAAAGAAGAATGCCACTGTGGAATCATTTATTGAATGGTTGGATACTGTGGTTGAGCAAAGGGTTATCAAGGTATCTTTCAAATGTTCTGCCTGACTCAAGACCAAATCCTACTTTCCTTACTCCTTACACAGACCCTTACACAGTCCAGTTGGTTTCCCACATGGGATTCTCACCTCTACTCCCATTTCCTTACTGTAACAAGAAAGTGTGAAAGATTCAGTGCTTTTAGTTCTAATTAATCACGTTAAGCCCTGTTCAGCAGTCTTATGTGTGACAAATTAAGAACTATTGTAACTAAAACACAAAAGTCAGCACTTCCATAAACTGCACATGAAAGAAACACTTCCACCTTAGGTTTGCATGCAGAATTACGGAGGTATTTCTCAGTGAGTAAGGTGAGCAAATGTTCCTTAGAGAAGCAATTCTTTCTTTCATGGGATTAGGATGGTACTGTATTTGATGTAAGTTACTGCAGTAGGTGGATTTAGAAGCAGTTAACCTCCAGAAGGATTTCTACATACCAGAATGGAAAATACAGTTTTGTATCTTTAAAGGTGTTTAACATAGTAATTGATGGTTTTGATGGAATTTTCCCCCACCTCCAATTTTCACGTTGCATTATCATCACAATTATTTTATATGCATGTAGTTATACAGGAATAATATACTACTGCTCAGAAAAAAATAAAGAAATTCTGAGTTATATCTCAAGTAAGAGATATCTAGGGAATTTGTGATTCTAATAACTGTAAACTAGCAGAATAAGATGTCATTGTTTGACAATAGTTGAACACCTGTCTTCTCATCAGACTTGTTCTACCTGGAAATGCAATACCTTATCCATCATTTTAGGTAGCATCTCAATCTAAGTGGATGCAAAAGGATGAGACAGTGCAGGTAGCATCGACTGGCTGCCCGCCTCTTACAGGAAAACCAAGGGCGTGTCATTTTTCCTTTCTTCACCTGTTTTACAAAATTGCAATAGAGACAGGGATAATTTCTTTCTGAGTTTCCTAACATTTGCTGACGTGTGAGCAGCACAGTGAGGATCTTTGGATGACTCCCGGTAGTGTGGTCAAAGCAAGTCCTCATCTACACACAGAAGTCCCTAACCAAAATCTCCCATTGAAGCTTAGCAGGCTCAACTTATTTTAGAACCAAATGATTATGGTCTAAAATGCATTCCACAATTTCAGAATAAAATTTCTGACAAACATTTCAGGTAAAAAAGGTGAAGCACTTTCCCATGCAGCATCTACTCTGTGCTACTGTATTATTAAAGTTAACAGGTAAGGTTCCTAGCATTGCTTTCCTGTAGTTAAAGGAAGAAATACCAGCAAGTCCTGATATGAAGCTAGGTCAACTAAGCAGAAGCTAATAATTTACAGGACATGTAATCCTTCCATTGCTGTCTGCCTTCTGTTCATGCTAAAATGTGGCTACCGTCAAACTCACACAACAACTTCTTTCTGCTTGCTGTTTGAGAAAGTAACAGGGCATATGTTACCATACAAACTAATCACTGCCAGAGCAAAGTGACAATATGAAATGAGCAGTATTAAAAGCATCACTGTGATCATCATGATAGTTAACATACCATTCTGTAAGAAAAATTCTGGCCAGTATTATACAGATTAAATTAAAGTACACAAACTAATTTCTATTCTGTTTTTGTGGAATAACATTGCACCAGAGGGTGGGGGCCGTTTCTTTCTTTCTACTTTGTATACCTGTATATTTATAGAACAACTTGGCACCTTTAGTACTAGAATATTACCACCTTAGAACACACATTAAGAAGATACTTTGAATCAGGAAGCTTGATTCACTCTGTCACATCAACCTGAGTCAAGGACTTCTTGAACTCTCAAGCATATTGAATTCTTCCCTCTTGTGTGCAGAAAGCAAGCTAGCATATTTAACAGTATTTTACTATTTTCTTTCAGGCAAGCAAGCAAAATGGGAGGTCTTTAAAGAAGAGAGCTCAAGACTTTCTTCTGAAATGGAGCTTTTTTGGTGCTCGAGTGATGCATAATCTAACCCTAAACAACGCATCAAGTTTTGGTACCTGAACATTATAGAAACACTCATATTTTATACATATATGCTAGCACTTACCAGTTTTCCACCATTTCCTGGGCAGAGGAACCGGTCTTAATCTAAAGATTCTTTGATCAAAGCCACAAATGCAGTGTAATGTGTTTTTCAAACCGACATTTCATGGTAAATGCTAGTAATATTTTGCTGGTGACCTGTGTGACATGTTCATTTTTAAAAGGTATTTTTCATTTAAATTGCTGTTTGATACTGCTTTGTCATTTAAGTGCTTTATTTGTTTTGATATAGCAATGGAAGTGTAACTGCATAGCTCAGTATAGAAGATTTAAATTATTAGTTTTAGCTTTACCTGTGGATCAGTTTGGTAAAACATTACTGTTGTATAGAAGTTTTCATTCATGCTATGTTTTAATATAAGCGAAAGGAATTGGGCAGCCACCACACATTGAAATCAGCAGTCAGTAGATGATCAATTTAACAGCATTTCTGGCTTTTAAAAGTCAAGGTTCACACATCCATCTTTAGGAATGTTTACATTGTTGGGAACATTTAGAAAGAACCTTTTATAAAATGGAAGATGGCAGAACAAGTGTAGTATACAATTTCCTAAATTTAATCATAAGTACACTGATTGCTAAAATTCAGAGGGTATTTGAAATGGCTGTTAAGGACACACACATTTTTTAATGTGATATATCCTTGAAATAAGGTCAATGACTTCACTAGTTATTGTCTGGTTATTTAGCACAAGATAAACAGAAATAGAGCAGAGGCATTCTAGCAGACTTCAGCCTTATCTAGCTCCACTGTGTGCCCTCTTCAAGTATAAAGCATGTCTCACTTTCATCAGTATTTTTCTTTGATGTAATTAGTGGTCAAATAGCCTACAGGACAGTAAACAATTGAGTTAGGTGGCCCAGTGCAAAGAGAGATTAGAGCTAGAAGTTAGTCACTATTCCTTGTTGGTCTTGCCAGGTCACTTAAAGTCCACAATTATTTGTTTGTTTCACTGGCTTCTTGTAGAGTAGTGAGAGATGGTCACAAAGATAACTCAGGTACTCTCTTTCTCTTCCTAAAGGTTCTTTTCATTTGATCCGCATGTTACTAGATGAGTACATCCTGCTTGCCATGGAGACACAGTTCAACAATGACAAAGAACAAGAACTCCAGAATCTACTGGACAAATACATGAAGAATTTAGGTAACTAGAGCTTGGTTCTTTTCCATGTACTCCTATACTTTTAGAAATTATTGCATTTGTTTTAACTTTAAACAGGAGCAAGTTTACCGTATTCTCCTGAAGGTATAGCTATATGCAACATTGTTGAATTCATCTGAAAAGTTTGTGACCATTTACTTAACAATTCATTCACACCTTCCCACCATAGTTCACTTCATAGCATTTTGTGGGAATGTGAATACAATGGATCAATGAAATTAGCTTGGATGCTATTTGTAGGCACATCTGAAGAGCCATGAGCTGAAGTGTAAAAAGAGGTAGAAGTAGCAGAAAGGGCAGGAATTCCTAATCAAGTTTTTCTCCAAAGCTTAAGTATGTAATTACACCTTGAAACAGGAATGTATGAAATGTTACCAAAATGCAAATATCCTTGCAATGTCGGAATAAAAGTTTGGAACCCTATTTAACATCTGGCTGAATTGTTACTATGTGGAAGAGAAATAAAATGAAACTTCCCTGGGTTCCACAGCATTTTTATTTTTTTTTTAGTATTAACACCAGCAATTAATTTGTAACTTTGTCTTTGTTGTTACTCTGAGTCTACACTTTGCTGAAATAAACTTGCATAGAATTTGTCTGACAGTAGATAATGCACTTCTTTTAATTCAGCCTCCAAGAGTAAAACTTGTCCTATGTGACAGTTGCCTTATCCTGGATATTTAGTAATTGAAACCATAAGCTAAAATCATGGTTTCTGCTGTAGAATAGCAAAACTGACTTTATCAATAATTTGCAGAAAACTGAAGAACTACTGAGTATAACAAATGCTTTTCTCTAGATATCAACATGAAAACAGAGCTCAAGCATTCTAAAGTTCCTGTTGTTAATTATTTAGGATGAAGTGTTGAGCCTGATTCACCTAGTGCAATTTGCTTGATTTCATTGTTGACATTTATTTCAAGGGAATAAATCTGATTGATACCTTTACTATGATGACTTCAAGTAAGGAGTTGATACTGTACGATATCAATCTGTGGTCAGGGAAAATGATACAAACACTTTCACTGAGAAGATCAAGGCTAGAGCAGTAATTGTATTCATTAGCTACATGCAAAATATGAAGTCTTCAGAGGGTTTTAGAACAAACAACCAAAGATATGCACAAATTGAGCATCTCCTATGGGGCCTATATGCTAGTGGTGAATTTATGTGCAATGAGCATACATAACAATCAACAAGAGTTTTCCTTTACTCCTCCAGATGCAAGCAAAGCCACCTTCACCGCATCACCAAGCTCTTGCTTCCTAGCAAATCGTAGCAAAGCTGCTCCTCTGCCCAGTGACACTTCAGTCAAGAATGAGTGTCTAGCAGAGCAAACCTATGTGTCCTTGGCAGCTAACCAGCCCAGTAGTGTACCTTCTGGTCTGAACCCCTTCACCACAGGAGATGATGACAATATGCAGCTGACAGGTACGTATCAACTATTCCAGCTTCTTCTTCTCTAATTTGCATGTTAGTCTTTCAGTTCGGATTAACGTGTTTCTGTAGGAAGGTCAATGACCACATGCATTTATAAAGACCTCTAATAAAAAACATTTAATGAGCTCACCTCCTCTGCTGATTTACAGAAGTTGGCAATTGTAATTACCCTGCTAGTAATAGTTTCTCTTGGAAAAGTGGTAAACTATCTTTCACCTCTTGGTTTGGGTGAGGTTCTTAGGAGGAGAGAATGAACAGTAGCCCCTGGAGCACACTAGGATTGTAACTGTTGGAGTTTCCCACTGAATGTGGCACCTCCAAACTGGAGAATGAAAAGGTGAAGCTTCATAGCCTGTGGCCATGGATTAAGAGCTCTTAGTTGTATAGGTGGGGGCCAATGCATGTCTTATGTAAAGGTTTCAAATAGTAACGTACACTTCACTAGAGGGTTAGTGTCTTAACAGCAGTACTGCAGTATGGGTGCTAATCATGGCTAATGGTTATTTATTCCAGATCAAATGGAGCTGTCTCAAAGCACTGGTCACCTCATGACTCCACCCATTTCGCCAGCCATGGTCGGTCGAGGAAGTGTTATCAACCAGGGGCCAATGGCTGTGAGACCTCCAAGTGTGGGTCCCGTGTTATCGACGCATTCACAGTGCTCTTCTTACTCAGAACCCCTTTATCAGACTTTGTCACAAACTAATCAGAATTACTATGGAAACAATTCCAATTACCAGGCTATGTTCAGAACACAGGCCCACTCCACTTCAGGAGTTTATGACCACAGAGCAGAGCACAGCCGATTCAATGCCTTGAGTGAACAGCAATTCTCCAGAGACTACTTCAGCAACAGCTGTGCTGTGTCTCCGTACAATGCCAGATCCCCTTCCAGCTATGGTCCCTCAAACATGTCTCAGGACACACACAATATGCAGTTTCTGAATACCGGAAATTTCAATTTCTTGAACAACTCAGTATCTGCATGTCCAGGAGCAGCATATCCTGCTAATGCTTCCAATGGTATTTATACATATTTTCTTTCTCCCTCCATTTTTTTTTTTCCTTGCTGGAGTAAAACACTTTTTCTCTGCTTTTTTTCTATGGAAGATGTATTTCAGCTCTTATTTATACATTCCTGTTTTCCACTTATCTGATGACACACAGAGGTGTAAAGCAGCTTAATAAGCTACTTAAGGATTTATTTTCCATTGGTGAATCCTCATTTGACCTCAAATGCATCTGCTGCCCTGTGCTAATCTTCCTTTGGTACCATCACTATGTCTTGCAGAAAGGTAGTAAAAGCAAGATGACCTTGTGGTTTAACAATCTCTTGAAGAGCCCCCAAAAGATCTGTTACGAAATAGAGCAGACACAAGATATCTTACCTCTGGGATCAGCATAATGGACCATTCTAGTCACAGGGTCAGGATGGTGAAACTAAGTATAAAAATGTGCATTAACAACAGCTTGAGACTTTGGCCCTTGTATTTCTCATACATCAAATGTGAAATTAATGCTTCAGAGAGTCAGCAAAACACTTCCTTCTTTTGGGGGAAAGACATGGTGGAAAGGTTACTTTTTGTGGATTTGTAAATGTAGTAAATACCCTGCAGATTTTCTTTCTGTGTACACTTTCCACGGTTGTGAGCTTCAGAAGGAAGCACTGAACTGTGGATAAGACTCCACATTACATCTCTTAGGGCCACCAATTACAGGGTACGTTTGACTCTGAACTTAGAAGGGAAGGGCAACTTTCTGTAATATAGGCATGACTGAATCCTTAGCATCTTTTTGTTTCCTTGTCACCACCTCTCTTTTGGATCAGTCATTGCATATGTTTCTAATGTTACTAGGCTGTATGTGTACATGAATAATCTTATTCTCAAGGGACTCTGCTCACTACAAGTACTCATTGTCCAAGGTTATCACAGGTTCCTACCCGACCCAGTAGTTTCACTCATCTTTTTTCAATCTTCTGTCAATAGGATATTATGGAAACAGCATAAATTATTCAGAGTCTCACAGACTTGGAACAATGGTGGATCAACACGTTTCTGTTATCAGCAGTGTAAGCAGCATTCGATCACTGCCATCATACAGCGATATACATGATCCTCTGAATATTTTGGATGACAGCGGAAGAAAACAAACAGGCTCATACTACACAGAGTCCTCACCTGCAATTGTCTGCAGAACTCCTATGCGTAAGTATAGCCAACAACTGAGGAACAGCTATGAACTTTTCAGTGCTGAGTAATAAACTGTAGCTCACATATGTAATATATGACATGCAATACAGAGATGAAATAGCTCAGTGCTTAGCATGTGTCATAAGATGTGTTTTCCTTAGAACTGCAGGACAATGGGTTTGGTAACTCTTTGCTCCTATAAGGAGGTCTATGATCCATTGTTCACGAGGAGTCAAATGACTGGCCTGAATTGCAGAAAAATGTGTTTTAGGAAACATTTTCTAACTATCAAGTGAACTAAAA
The DNA here is from genome assembly GCA_013400415.1 of Scytalopus superciliaris. Taxonomy (NCBI): domain Eukaryota; kingdom Metazoa; phylum Chordata; class Aves; order Passeriformes; family Rhinocryptidae; genus Scytalopus; species Scytalopus superciliaris. The sequence continues at coordinate 59,105 of VXBX01005222.1, read as the reverse complement.
ACAGACTGGCCTTTTCAAATACCTCCTGAGAATTCTCACTGTCAAACAGATCAAATGAGCCCTGGGTCAGGGGTGTCTATCTATATACTTCCTGTGGTATAGTCCTCATTCTATGCTACAAGAACTGTGTGTATTAGGCAGAGCTCCCACTGACAGTGAATTTTAGGCAGAAATACCTGACCACAAAGGGTTTGCTTTGGTGTATGCCTTAAACAAATGACAGCTGAGTTTAGTCTCACATTTCAAAAAGGGTTGCATGGAAGGTATAAACTAGGGCACTGTTTGTTTCTCCACAAGATTACCTCTTCCTACTACTTACCTATTCATCTTGCACAGCAGGTCAGACATTTCTGTCCTTCAAATGATGTGCATGGTAGATAAGAATTGCAATCAAATTAAATCAGATTGTGATTTCTGTTGAATTCAATAGACTGAAAACTTGCAATTATGGTAACCTTTTTTTTTTTCCTCACAGCTTCAAACTTGCAAACTACATCTTCACAATGTATGTATGGAACACCTGATCAGTTCCCTTCTCAGGAAAATCTGGAGGTCCATGGCCCACCAAGCAGAGATATGGTGTCATCTTTACCACCAATCAACACTGTCTTCATGGGAGCAGCTGCTGGAGGAACCTAATTGGGAGAGATATGTCAGTGCCTTAAGCTTATATTTCCAGCTCCAGACATTAAGGCTGTGATAACAATCCCCTTCAAGTTGGTAGAATATAAAAGTATTATATATAGGTGTTAAAGGAGCCATTTTAGAGATATTAGCAACCTTCCACACATGAAAAAAAAAAGCTATATTTAGATTGGGTTCTGCTTGTGAGTCTCTCAGGATTGTTCTCACCATTACAGCTTTTCAGGCAGAAATTGAGGGTAAGCAGAAAGAGCCACTGATTCTTGCATGCAAGACTATGTTGTAAAGAAATTATTGCATCTATTCCTAATTTATTAAAAATGCTATTTTAGTCTTTCTCTTATATATTTTCTTTTTTTTTTATAAAAAAAAGGTGTTTATTTAATGTCTGTGTTGCTCATTATTTATTAGGACCACAGAGTACCTGTTTACTTTCTCATATTTGACAGATTGTCAAATGTATGTATCCTACCTCCTATGGAAATGTTTACAAGGTCAATTTTTGCTGTTTTAAATGAAACTAAGCCAAATTCTTAAGTTTTTTACTGTTGTCTCTGGAAAGTCAGTTTCAAATGTTTAGTGCCTATTTGTGTAAGTGAAAGTCCTCAGGAAATAAATAAAACTTATTGTGGGTATTTTATTTCTCTTCCTCTTAAAACAAAACCAACAAAGCATGCAAATATCATAAGCTAACTAATTTCAGTAGCCTGCTACTATAGCTGGATAACTGAAGGAAACGAAACTATGCCACTAAATGTCATGGGATTTCAGAATTACTTGTGACATGAGCCCCAAATTTCTGCTGATGGAAACTCACAAAAATATGTTCAACTTTCATGGGTTTAGTGCAACTGTGTAAAATGAGACCAAAAGTAATTAAGATTATTTAAAAATATTGCAATCCTCCAGATAGGTATTTTAACAAAAAAATATCTTACAAGTGCCATGATAATCTGTGCACAAACACACATTTATGTATGTTTCTGGAGAAGCCAGGTTAAGAATATTCACTAATGGTATTACAGAGGATAGAGAAGAGAATGCACTTACAAAACAAACATATTGCTACATATTCATGAAATAACAGATCTTAGTTTAAATCCAGTCTTCTGAGGATATTTGATGTCCATATTCTCATCAGCCTATTGAATATATGCTGAATATTGTGGAATAAGAAAGTAGGGCATTTTTTTGTAGAAGAAAATGAATGATACAATGATGAAGCTTTTCTTTCTAATTCTGTACAACTTCCTTTAGTATTTTCTGTCATGAGAAGTCTGACTGCAGCAGAGAAGTAATAAAGAGTGTTGACTGGACTAGCTCCTGATGACTGATACGAAAAACCTTATGTAAAAACATCATTGTTCAGTAATGAGATGTGGAAGACTCCAGCTCAGTTGGTTCCTAACTCAGGATGAAGACTTATGCTGTGACCAAAAAATTGCATAATGGTGTAAGAAAGCTTTAGCTTCTATAAAAATTCACAATGACATGTAGTGGCAACACAAACTATTCAAAAACGCATTTATTGGACAAGGCTTTGTAGCAAGTGAAGTAAGTACTGCAAGAGAGTTCTTTCTTCATGACTGTTCAGAACAGGGCATATTCTCTCCTAAAATAGTCAGGTTCCCTATCTATGCAGGTCACCTCTATAGTCAATGATGGGAGAGGAGATCCCTTCCATTTCAAGTGAGGCAAGATGGGGAAGGGGAGTGCGAAGGTAAGGGATATGCCACTAGCACAAGGGATATGTCACTGTCCTGAAATGCTTGGCTCCCTTTGCTGACAAATGGCATGGCAGAAATAATTACTTTAAGCTCAAAACTTTCAGATTGTTGAATGGATGTGAGAGCAATATGTAGCATTTAGAGGAAGCAGCAATCACTAACAGACAGGGTCTTAGTCTGTTAGGCCCTACATAAAAAGAACTTTCCATGATGCATAATTTCTCATATGGGATATGGGATTTATGTGCATAATTTTCATAATATTCTTTTTTCACATGAAACACTTTGCGCTGGGCTTTATTGGGGTTTTTAATGTGTTTTTTTTCCCCATAAATTACTATATCTGCTTATTATCTGAACTGAGAAATAATCATATGTCATTATCAATAGCAAGGAGCAATGAAAAACATTTTAATATTCAAATAGCCAGCTGAGAGAATTCTCTCACAGTACTGCAGAACAAAACAAACCCATCATAACTGCAGGAAGCAAAACCAAATGAGAAATTTCCATTTTATGACCCTTAGTTCCATCAAATATATGGTTTGATGAATTCAGTAAGTTTTGTCTGTGGGAAATGAAATAAGTCACAGCTTTTATGAATACCCCATGGGAAGATTTTTACCTTTTGTAGTGTAACAGTGTTACATTAAATAACATGAAGAATCAATGGAGTCACCACTTGGTGGTATTGTACTACTCAGTTCAGTTGCAATTTTTGTGGATGAATTAATATGTTGCTTTTAATATATAATATATACATGCCTGAAAATCCGTGATAAAATTTGTACATGTTGAGTACAATCAGTGTCAAACAAATACTACTTAAAGAAGAAAAACCAAAACCCAAACCAANTTTTTTTTTTTTTTCTGGGAAAATAGGATGAAAAATTAAAGACTTTTGCTCTATTTGCTGATATCAGTGAATCTGAACTGATGCTAGGAAAGGCAAAAGAGATGCATGAATGGGTTGCATCAGCTTCCACTTCTAAAGTAAAACTGGTTCTAATACAAATTATATCAACTAAAATGAAACAACATTGGAGAAGAAACAATTATTCTGTGTGCCTTGAGCCCATGTCTAGCAGCGCAGAATTTGTGCTGGAAGAGAAGTGCAGGTTTTTGACACTGAAGGCATTTAGGACCATTGGAATACTGCTTCAAACTCAAAATTAGTGAGGAAGTTGGCCTTTACCTTCAAATGTATAGTGAATACATAGTAAAATAACTTCTGAAAAGTAAACTTGTGTATTACTGTGTCATCCTGCATGTCAAATGCATCTGACTGGTCAGGTCAGCATCGTGCCACTTGTCTCCATCTTCTAAATAAATGATCAGTGCTCACAGAAAGGAAGGGAGTCTGCAGTGCAGAGCCATTTAGCAGAATCTCATATTTAATGCAGACTATTAGGAGGTCACAGATATACTGGAATAGGAACAGAGGTTTTATATGATGCAGCACAGTACCCTTTCCTCAATATGGGCTCAGGACTGAATGGACTCTAAGCTTATGGACCAAGAAAAAAATGACACAAAAAACCCCCCACTCTTGAAGCACTTGAAGAGAACATGTACAGATGCTACCAATCTTGGAAAAGCAGATATTTGACACTAAAGAAACAATACAGGTCATTAATGCAATACCCCTGGACAGAGATGTACTGCTACAGGCCGGGAGTCACACAGCAACCAACACTATCATGCTAAAAATAAAAATGGCCATCAAACTAAACTTAAAATTGTTTAGGCTACCTACTAGCGATTAGATCTACGTAATTCGGGAGGCCTTACATGCTTTTGAAAACTGGAGATAGATTAGGATTAGTTTTAGGGTTGAAATGCTCTGGGTTGTAAGTAACAGCCTTTTGCATGAATAATTCTGAGCTACAATTTAGTTGAAACCCAGCTTTAGAGTTTGGATTTAATTTGATATTAGCCTAGGGATGCAGTCTGGGCAAGGGTTGGTTGCTTAGTATGTGCCTTATGAATGTTGCTAATAAAGGCTGGTAAAGCTATACTAAATTGCCTGTCTGAAAGTGGTCACAGGTCTAGTTTTTTATGATGAACTCTGTTTTTAGAATTTGGGAATAGCTATGACAGGGTTTATGGACTCAGATTCAGGCTACTATGCTGGATGAGCCTGCATAACGCCTGAGTTTGTCTTGTGGCTCTTACCAGAGGGGTCTTCATGGTATGTTTAATTTATTGTAGTTAATCTGTGAAAGTTTGGTGCTTTCTTCTTAGTGATGTACTCAGGGCAGAGCTTAAATCTGAGTTAGCTTTGGCATTTGGGTTAATTTCAGGGTTTGGGTCAACAGAAGCTGGAACCATGAGACAGTATTAGATTTAGAAGTGGCCATCAGGCTCGATTTAATGCTGCTGCTTAGAGGGACCCACAAGATATATTTAGTTCTAGATAAAACAGAATGTAGGGAGAGCAATATAGATTACTATTGTAGTCAGATTTATATTAAATACCTGCTTGGGCAGGAGAAGGTAAAAGTGAGTTGTTTCTGCATTTAGCAGGGACTGTTGAGCTTATACAAAATTTACTGTCAGACCAGATGATCTAGTTATGATTCCTCCAAAGTATAGTCTTAAGAGTAGTCTTAAAATTGACTTGAAATTTACATTTGGAAATTAAAGAAGATGAGCCATTTAGGTTAAAGCCAGGTCTAGAAGAAATGAGTGTGACTAATTTGAAGTTTGGAGACCAGATTACCAATCATTCTTCTGAGTCTGGCATTCTGGAATCTAGAGTTATGTTTGGGGTTCAGGCCAACATTAAGCAATGAATCTAAACTAATTATGGATTTAAGGCTCTAAAGGATCTGTGCTTATTACTGAAATTAATGAGTCACTGATATAGTAATTATCTTCAGCTAAGAGTTGAAGTAAAAGGCTAGGACTAGGTCAGTAATTGTGTCAGCCAGGATCAATGCATGTCTAAGTAGCCATTAGCTAAAACTTCTCTGATGGAAAAGAGATGCATCTTTCACAACCTAAGATGAGAATGGTAGCTTTATGGTAGGACTGCAGGATCTGTAGCCTCTAGAGAAATGCTGCATCATTGCTAATGATTAGACCTCAAGTAATCTACATTACTGAGATGGTGAAAGATCAGGAAAGCAGGAATTCATACTACAAACTATGCTGCTTTTGTGGTCACCAGGCATTTGCAGCAACTACCAGGCTGAGCATAATCCCTTCTCATCAGGACTTGAGCCTCCCAATGAAGGCACAAGCAGACAAAACAGGAGAAAAGCAGGGCTGGGGTCTGAAATAGGAGAGGTAGAATATTGTACTCATGGCATAATGTGACATCAAATACCATTTCTCTACATTTGGATTCTTTGTTATTTGCACAGTTTTTTCCCATTTAACAATGGCTGCATGTTACAATGCTACACAGAGCAATGGTTACACAACTGGGAACACATAAAAGATTATATTAGCAGCTGAACTAGGAAAATCTACTTCCCTTCCTTTTGGCTTAGTTGATTATTATCCTTGATCAAATAAAGGGCCACATGTTCATACTGCCCTTGTGCCCTGGTTGCTACAGTAAAAAGAGACATACAATGAAATTGTACATTTAGAGTACTATATGTCTTTTTGACTCTCGTCATATTTAATTTTCCCACATAATTTAGTTTTGCTCAGACTTTATTGATTAGTCACCTGTTTTGCATCAAGATACATAGAAATCACTCTAATTTTTTTTAAAAAAGACATTTTAAAAAATCTCCGTTACAGTAAAAACACAAGCTGTATGTAATACAGAGGTGGACAATAAATAGTCCTTCCTTCCTTTCTATTATGGTTTTTACCAAGCTTCATCTTCAAAGTATGATCAGCCTTCAAAAACTAGCCCAGATGTATTGAAACATCTAACAGCATCTTTCCCTTGACTCTAAACATTTTTTCCCATGTAGATGTGCCACCCACAGACTGACATACTGGGTCTGTGCTCCTGCACACCTAATCCACAGCAGCTGTGATTTTCTGACAGTCACCAACTTTCAGTTCTTGGTAAGTACTTTCATTTTAGAGGTCATGTGGCCAAACTCCAGACGTGCTTAAGACAGCAGTTACCCAGCTTCTGGCTCCTGAGAAAGATCTGATGAATATCTTTAGTGCCTCAGATGCAGGAGTCCTTTTTCAGTTCCATATCTGAAACTACCAAAATACTCATTGTATAATTGATAGTATGGGCAATGCTTTAAGAATTTTAGAATATCCTGCTCCAAAGTTAACATGTAGTAAAATGGTGCTATCAGAAGAAACTAAAGACATATATCTAAAGTCAGCTTGGTTTGTTTCTCTGTTTTGCAGAGTGGTCTTTGTCTCCTGGCTATACAGTCAATCCTGTAGAGTATACGCTGGCTTCAATCTCTAGCCAGGCAGTTCCATTTTCAGAAAAATAGTGAAAAAACCAGTATTTCGTCCGCTCCAGGGTCCACATCTACCCTACATCATCAATGTGATCTGCAACCCTTCACAGTCTTTCAAAAGAAGCTTCCCAGAGTTCCTGCTCTCTCCAAAAAGCTGGGAATGAGGTTCACGCTACTTCTGCCAGCAGTCAAGGCATGATCTGTGCCTGATAAGCAATATGCCCTTGAGTCCCAGACAACTCAGACACAAGCAAAACTGAACTATTTATGCTGGTAACTTTGCCCCTTTCTCGTCCACCTCCAGGCAAAGTAGAGTTTGGCAGGTGGATGCCCCTAAGGAGTGCTTTGGCTCAGCAATCTCTTTCCATAGCCCTTGCTGCTCTTACAGATTCTTAGAGTTGTGGCTCACAAGATTTCCATGAGCCTCTCCACATATCCTGTGAGGATCATAGATGCCTTGGTTGAGGTTGAGAAATCTGGCTGGCAAGAGGACATGTGGTAGTTATGCGGTTAGTACATGACAAACTTTAAGTCCCTTACTGGCTATTGACCCCTGGAAAGTCTCAGTGCAGTCTGCAAGGTCAGGGTGAGATGTTTGTCCACCTGCTTGGATTACTCTGTGAGCCCCAGCCCCAGGCTGGCTGCAGCCCTGAAATAATGCAATTCATAAGAGTTAATGCTAACCTTCAAGAAATACTAGCCATATGGCAGATCCAGATTGAACTGGACATCACACAGCCTCCAAGATGAGACTGGATGACGTCCAGATAGTGTGCAGGGGTAAACACGTGTTTAATCAACATCTGGCTGTGTGTTTTATGTTCTTGTGGCTAAGATGAGGGGTGAACAGAGAGAGAAGCTAACAAGTGCCTGAGCACTTTTGACAGTGGCATTTGGAGTTTAGCTTCATTAACACTGATGGATGCAGAGAGCTTCTGATGCATATGAGGAGCTAATCCTTAATCCTGTAAGTAATAGAAGGCACCTTCTAGAAATTTATAGAAATCTTGTTTCTATAGTAATACTTATCTATCTTTAAAGAAACTGATCTTCACCCTTGTGATGCTGAGCAGATCAACACGTGAAAACATGTAAAACTCTCCATAACTGACTACTTGAAAATGCTATCCTCTGTTCTTTCACCTTATTGACTATTCTAAAGGTAAGGCGAGGCTTCCACATCTGCATTTAGTTTCTCAAGTAAGCAAACAGTTCTTCTGAAGTGTTGCACACTCAGCAGTTCCTGCTGACTGGCATTAACGAAACGGCTTTGCCAGGAAAGTGTATGCTGGAGAGCCACGGAGATAAAAACAAAACTCACAGAGTGAGGGTGGGTGGGTGTGGGCACTGGTCTCACTTCATGTCATTGGCCTGTGGCAGCATGAGTCAAATGCTACACTTTTCCACAACAAATACAGCATGGTACAAAGGTCCTTGTTTAGGAAACGAAATAAATAGTGACAGTGGGGGAGAAATTAGTGAAATCCAGTATCATTGATAAGAGTGGTTATTGCTGTCATATGGGATTGAATTAAATGGAATTTCTCAGCCACCTACAATCATAATGAATCAACCAGTTTTCTTTCAGCCTTCAGGAATTTTGAAGAATTAGCCATTTCCCTGCAAGAGGTTCATGAAGAGAGTCAGTGAGGCAGGCAGTTTAAGGCAACCAAAGGGCGGCCAGCATTTTATCAGCCTCAGGAGTCCTGGTGTGCTTAACAGCAAAAACCTGCCTCTCTCAAGCACTGCTTTATCTACTGTCCCCCCAAAAGATCTTCAGAAACTACAATGTCAAACAAAATTGGGCTGAGATCAAAGCACAGGTCTACATAATCTGTGTGATGGACATGATTTCTGGGAGAACACTTGAATTGGAGATGTAGGTATATAGAACATTTGCTGTCTGATTTAGCAGTTTGATCTGTCCTGAAAGATAATTATTCTTTGTCAAACTAGATAAAGAGGAAAAAAAAAAAAAAAAAGGTGCATTCTGATCAATACAAACACAAAGATTCCCCTGCCACTTCTCTCTCTCTCTCTTTTTTCCAACACCTCAAGTTTCTGTGACAAGATGTGAAGGTGCATTTGTATCACATATTGGCCAAAAGAGCTCTGCCAAGTCAACTGCCAGTAACAGAATGCAGGTGAATACGCAAAAGTGGGGCAAGATGAAACAAAACTAAAAGACATGTTTAACCAAGGGGTAAATAAAAATGCCTGACCTAGTGATTTAAATTCAGAGTAGCAAACCAGGAATTCAAGAATCCAGCAAAACCCCTACTTTATCTTAGCACACATTTAGCATGCATTTAGATCTGCTGAAACTGCAGACCAAAACAACCCACTAAAACCAAACAAAAGAATCCCACACAGATGGCAGAAAGGAAATTGTTTTACCAAGGCAGAGAAAGCCCAGGTTTTTAGTACCTGTCAGTATTACTACCACAAGTGTTTCAACTAAGATAATCTTTGCATTGACTTAGTTACACTAGTGAAAGCCCAGAATTTGGGTTTGCCGAGTGCTGATGCACATTTCATTTGGAATGCCAGATTGCTATACCCCTGGAGTAGTTTGCTATGGCTTTCTCCATTCTGATTTAGTGCAACTCGCAGGAGTAGGCAAATCCTGAGGCATTTGTCCAAGGTTATAAAGGCAGATTGCCTCTTTTTAGCAGCATTGAGAACTTCATCTACAAGGTGTTGGATGTCCTGATCAGCAAGGGACATATGCAGGTAGGTCAACAGACACAAATGGCTTCCTTAAATGTGCTTGTCTCTCTTCTCCCTTAACCCTTTCTTCTTTTTTCTTTCCCTGGTAGAGCTCCGGTTCCACCTGCTTTCCTCACCTCTCCCAGCAGAAGTCCTTGGCAAGGGCTGAGCAGTCAGAAAAGGGAGGTGCCCACTCTGAAGCTCTCTACTTTGGTCCCAGGACAGGAGACAGGAGAGGAAGTCCTACATGCACCCCCCTTCTCAAGGAGTGAAAGCTCTGTGAGCTTTTGCACATTGTCTTAGAAAAATGAAATTATCCCCATTTTCCCTGTCTATGCCCCATCCTAACAGGGGCTTTGTAATTAAAAACATGACAGCGTTTTGTTCCCAGAGAGGAGGGCTGGAGTGGGGGTTGAGGGAATTGCCCATGTACCATAACAGATGGTTTAAGTATGGTGATTACAAAATCCTGAAGTTAAAATAGTTTAATTACAAAGTCAATACTGCCTCCAACCTCTGCTAAGCCCTTAGTGTAAAAACAACAGACGGTATAGTGCAAACGGTGGGACAATATTTAACCAGAACTTTGCATTAGCTACTGCAGTACAGCTCTCCATCAGGCCTTCAGCAAACGGAAGATCAACTGATTTTCCCAGCTTGTATTTGTTAACCATCTCTGCCTCAGTATCAATGGGCAGCTCTGAGGGAGCTACAAACAACCCCAAGGAAATAAACTGCAATACTATACTGCACACAGAGGCTCAGCAAGGTTTTATGTAAAGGCTAATATTACAAGTGTACAACTGAGACATTTATTAGCACCTTACCAGGAATGAATATAGAGGTTAAAAAAAAAAAGAGCAGGTAAAGGTATTTATATATAAAATAAAAGCAAAATGAAGTGAAATAATTTATGTTTTATTTTATACTATGGTTTTACAGGGAAAAAAAAAAAACAACAAACCAACCAGGATATTGGAAGGCACAGGTAAACAAAAAGGTGGGGATGATTTCAAATAGCCCAAATTTTGTCTTTCACATGCAGGGAAAGGAGCAACTCTATACAGCAAGTTGTAGGAAAATCTCACTAAACTTTGCTCTTGCAGCTGAGAGCCTTGGTCTCGGTCTTTGCCAAGTGTGTACCTATGCTGCATAGTCTTTAATAGTGACAAACCCTCCCTCTGTTGGCTTGCATTCCCTGTAAACACTAAGTCAAACATGGAACCGGAAGAGTCAGAGGAAGTCAGGCTCTATTTTATTAGCAATATACTAAAATCCGGTCCCATCTGCTTCCATCACGACACAGCATAAGATATCCACCGTCTGCTACATATGAAGCACTGTGAGGCACTGCTCTATTACTTGACTGGGTGGGTAAAAACAGGGACTATCAAGCTGATGACAAGAGATAGAGACCCATGACAGTAAAAGCCAAAAGAGACGAACGGGAAATCATATTCAGCACTTTTTCTCACCACTGACCCCTGAGCAAAATCAAAAGGTAAAGCAAGAGGGAAAATGAGCTCCAAAAGTGATGCTACAATACAGAGGAGTTCTCACCATTGTGCTTCCCCTTTATAATTTTTATAGCAGAGTTTGAGAGACGAAGACTAACCCTGGGTGTCTGAGATCAGAATTGCTAAGTCAAATAAGAGTTTCTGGTAGCTGCTCTGTTTCTCTGGATTTCTTGATAAATAACAGCATCTGAGACAGAAAGCTGTACTGGCTAAAATGAGGGGAAGGGACACTACTGAATCTAAAGGAAAATCCTCTACAATGATTAAAAGGAAAGAGGAAACATTCCTAGGGCCTGATCCTTCAGGTTGTTGTATATTCCAGTTCAGATTTTAGTAAATTAACTTTACATATATGAGTAGATTCATTGACTTCCAATTAAGACTAAGTGCATGTTGAAGTGCTTCATTTCATTAGAGTGGAACTGATCCTCTGTAATAACAGAAAAAAACCCATAAACTAATGTTCTGTTGGAAATCACAACACGACTCTGGCATAGCACTGACAATACAAAAGCAGATCGAATTATTCTTATAAATAAATAGAAGATACTTGTATTTTTTCCTAGAGTATGATAATAAATGGTTTTGTAACTACCTATAATAACAAATAGCCCTTTAAAACATATTGCAGAGGACTTCTGAATGTCTAGTGATTTCTTTTAGTCTCATGTTTGCCTCCCTTTTTTACTCTAAGCATATTCTTGTGACTAGGAAGTCAATACAAATAAATAAGACATGGTCACATCATTTTAAAAAATCTTAGCTCAGGGCAGAACCCACAAGCTTGTATCTGATCTTAGTCTCTCCCATAGTCCATGCTGGACACAATTGCCATGTCTGCTCTCAGGACAATTCTGTGTTTAAGGCAGTAGGTCTTTAGTGACTGCTCTCACCCAGCACCATGGGGACTGATGCTCAGTGCCCATTCTGAGACCAAGACTCTTCTCCACCAGGAGACAAAATAGAACCTGAGTCCCCCTTTCCTGAATGGATTCCTTGAGGAAGAAGCTGAGAAGTGAAAGCATCCCCTCCTCCTCCTCCTGAAACCCACAGGAGCTAAGGATAGAGACTATCTTCTGCGAGGAGACGATTCGTACAGATGTGCGTTACACAGATCACATGCATAGCAATACAGAGGAGTTTGGATACCAAAAGACCAGCTGTGGTTTGGTACATAAGAGGTCCTCATCTCTCCTGCACTGGTACTTTACAATCGACACTGTTTCTTTGTGTCAGTATTACATCAAGTGTCCATATTTTTGGAAAGAGCCTTGTATCCTGAGCATAGTACAAGGGATGGTTTCAAGGGATTTAAGATTAAGATACTCCTAATGTAAGGCATGCTGTGAACACTGCAGTTCAGCTGAGAATTCTGACTGGTACAATTGCTAGACAAGCACAGCCCTGGGAAGAGCATGCTAACATCACAATTACAGTGTTTCAAGAAACACAACTCTTTGGAAGAAAGTATTCCTGGTGATGGCATATAATACAAAGCCAGGCTCTCTGACAGTAGCTGTTCACACAATACACATTCAGGATGAACTCTGCGGGTTGGCTAGAACCCATCCAAAGCCTGCCTTTCTGTGCCACATGAAATGTTGATTTCAGTAGGGATTTCATGAGTAGATTGGGCACAATTTGGTCTTAGTGACTGGAGTCTTGACTTCACACACTCACAGGTGATTATTCCTGCAGATTTCCACTCTTTTGGGATCTCTGTGCTCTGTATATGGCTGATTTCACCTCAAATTTGTTGGCAAGGCTTTGGATACATACTGCTGGCACAGGGACTATCAGGGCTGTTATTGGTGCTCTCAAAGCATTTGGTGATGCTGCTGGGGATTACAGCCCTGCTGCTCTGGCAGCTCCTCAGGCACAGGGAGGAGGAGAAAAGGCAAGTTGTCACTACCTCATCCTCCAAAAGTCTAGAGGGGAAATAGCATTGCAGGCTTTCTGAAGGCCTCACCAAATAGTAGGGATCTGAAGTCAGTCTGAAATATATCTGTGAAGTATACAGAGGAAGACACATTTTAAAAAGCTAAGCAGGAGAAATCTTGTTGTTGTAGACTGACCTTTTTTCCTCCCAACAAACATTTACCCAGGCTTGTCTCATGACTGGTCGACTTTTGTAATCCATTAGAAGGCGATGTTGTTGCGTGACGTGATCAAACACCAAACACAGCAGAAAGGCCATAACTGTATCTAAAAAGCCTTTGCTTTGTCAAAGCCTTTCACTAATGCTAGCAACAAAATTATTGAGGTCTGTAATGAGCTGATCTCTTGTCAAATATGCCTTCTTATAAGCAGTGTTAAACTTTATATCTGCTTTCAAATTAAACACTTTGGGTTTATTAATGTTTCCTTTCCTCTCCAAATTTCTTTGTTGAGAAGAGGTGCCAGAGGAAATGTACTGGCAACAGTAGGATGTGAAGTATAGTTTAGAATACATTAAACATATGCTGATGGGGCCATTAGCAGAGTTTATAGATACCGCCACCTGTCTCTTATTCCACTTGCCATTACTTTAGTGACAGAAATCATACTGTGAGAGAGGTGGTATGCTACCATTAAATGTTTAGTCCTGTGTTAGAAGGAACATAGCAGCAAATTCATGCTGTATTGCTAAAAAGAATTTCCAATAATGGTTCACTTATTGAGATAAAGAAACCTGAATAAATAAGCAGAGTAGGGGCTAAAGAATCGTTATCACTCTGGGTTTGGATGCAAGAAAGACTCTGAATATCTGAGAGGGAACCGCTTTTTAATTATAAATGCACGGCGAGGCAATTAACATTTTGCTTGTTCCTTTCAAGCTAGCAAGTTTACAGCATCACTGCAAGAGGCACTCTTAGACATACCTCAGGTAGGGTTTATTGCCTCTGGGAAAAACGAAAAAGGAATTTATATAACCANTTTTTCTAAACCCGTGCTGAGAACCGTGCCCCGCTTGCGGAGGAGCATCTGTTGCCCCCGGGACCACCCAGTGTTAGTGATGCGGGGGAAAACCCGAAAGAGCCGGTGGCGTAGTGGTTAAAGGGGGTGCAGCAAGGCGGTCACCCTACGGGAGGGACAGGAGGAGCGCGAGTGGCTTGGGGGGGGCCGGGGCAGCATCACGCNGAGGTGGTATGCTACCATTAAATGTTTAGTCCTGTGTTAGAAGGAACATAGCAGCAAATTCATGCTGTATTGCTAAAAAGAATTTCCAATAATGGTTCACTTATTGAGATAAAGAAACCTGAATAAATAAGCAGAGTAGGGGCTAAAGAATCGTTATCACTCTGGGTTTGGATGCAAGAAAGACTCTGAATATCTGAGAGGGAACCGCTTTTTAATTATAAATGCACGGCGAGGCAATTAACATTTTGCTTGTTCCTTTCAAGCTAGCAAGTTTACAGCATCACTGCAAGAGGCACTCTTAGACATACCTCAGGTAGGGTTTATTGCCTCTGGGAAAAACGAAAAAGGAATTTATATAACCAAAATACCTCCCCCCTCACAAACCCAACAACAACAACCCTCCACCAAAGCCAAATAATAAAATAAAAATAAGACAAAGCCAAGTGAACGAACTAAAACAAGTAGAGGTAAATAAGCGCTGACGTCGCAGGTGACCCCGCCCCGGCCCTGGGGTGCCCTCTGGCGGGCACTGNCAGGGAAAAGAGAATGATGCACGTCGCGGTACTGAGATGTGGAGAGGGGAGGAGGTCAGGCAAAGACCTGTAGGCCTCGAAAAAAGGCTTTCCTAAAAGTCTAGGTTGCATTTCCCAAAAACTGCCAGGCAAACCAAGGAGAGCCCTTAGCAAGTGCAGCTCCCAGCAGCTCTGGTCTTCTTCGGAACCCAGCCTTGGGGCCAGTGCCCCCAGATTCCCCTGCACAAGCACTCTTGAAAAGCAGAGCAGGTGGGAGGAAAGGGATGGGTTCCTTGCAGAACACAAGTCTTATGAAGAGTGCCTGAGGGAGCTGGGTTTGTTTAGCCTGGAGAAAAGGGGGCTCAGGGGGATCTTACTGCTCTCTACAGCTACCTGAAAGGAGGTTGTAGCGAGGGAAGGATCTGTCCCTTTCTCCCAAGTAACAAGCAACAGAGCAAGATGAAAAGGCCTCAGGTTGTACCAGAGGAGGTTTAGATGGAATATTTGGAAAACTTTCTTCACAGACAGGTTGTCAAACATTGAAATTTAAAGAAGTGGTTGGGTCACAGTGCCTGGAGGTATTTAAAGGCATATGGATGTGGCACTTAGGGAAATCGTGGTGAACACGGTGATGCTGGGTTCATGGTTGGATTCGATGATCTTAGAAGTCCTTTCCAACATAAATAATTCTCTGATTCTATTGTCCTTTCTGGAAACAGAAGGAAAAAGATTACTAGCCTTTGTCCAGATAGGCTTTCAGCAAGGAAAGCCTCAAGTTTGGCCAGGAGATGGCAGCACAGCCCTGGAAAGCTTGAAAAATTCCCCCACCAGCTCTCCCTATTAGCAAAATCTCAGGAGGCTCAGGGAAGCAAAGCACCCTGGATGCAAAGAATTTAAAAAGGAAAATCACGCACGTGGCCTGTAAGTATTTGAACTGAATTGCTAAGAACCCAGTTAAAGATCTAAACTGAAATTACTGATGTGCATCCAAGTAGTGCTTAAGCATGAAGACAGCACACATCCCAGTCCAAAATGTTGCAAACTTTCACAAGAGAAAAAAAAAAAAATCCCCCAAGAGATAAGGTGGCAAAGATGCCACTGGAGATCTCACTGTTTCAGTCCTTTTAACAGCTTATATTGAAGTATCCAGGTATCATCAACACAGCTATAAAACTTCATACTAGAAAGACAAAACTGTGAAGTGTCTCATCCCTGCTTTCCAGCATTACTTTAAATGGGTGAAAAAATGACAATGCTGTTAAGTCGAACAAACCTGAGCAAAATTAAGATCTCTACAAATGGACTGTTTATGGCTTACTCCTTCATGAGCTTTTAGTCAGAAGCTGAAGTATTAATATCAAACCACATATTTTACTTCTCTCTTGCCCCAGACTCCCGGCTTGCTCAGTCTGTGATTGAGGAATTCCCACAGACCTGCAAGTGTTGCCAGGAAAAAAACTTGTAATTCATTAGGTGGTGCTGAAAGACTTTGCTGGAAGTGCCACCATGTTGACTGTGTCAGCGTTTCTAGAGCTGGTCCACCTGAGGCCTTAAGAGGGCAGATGTTAAAAAAGCTGTCTGGAGTTAGTTTGGCACCAACTCTAGCACCTTTGCTGGATTGAAGACCTTCTGGTATTCACTGAATATACAATATATATGAGTCAGTGTATGTAACCCCTTTTTTGCACTCCAACATATTCATAGATTCATTTCAGTTTTGACACTTTATTTAGTATTGAAAACATTCAAGGAGCATAACAAATGGAAATTTAGGATTTAGCCAGATTGTATCAACTGTTGGTATTGGACCATCAGTGAAGCTCAAACAAGTTTCACTTGGCAGGACAATTGCACAAAAGCATTTGATGTTGAATAACAAGCTATTTTCAAGGTTCATATGCACAAAAGGGTTCAAATATAATCAAATTAAAGCCCCAGTATTAATGAAATATGTTCTCCTTTCCTTTCCACTTGCCAACTATTTAACCTGGTCAGGAGACAAATTCACATGGGATCAATTCTATGGAGTCAGCCTCTAATTCCTCCTGGGTTTCCTTGAAATGAGGTATCCTTTGCTTCCTACTTTGCATGGTAGTGCAGCTGCACATTGTTGAAAAATTGCCACAATTCATGGTGGGATGGCTGTGCTTCAGCAATGAGAGAAGTTATTTGGAATACATATGTCTATGTTTGCATGCTTGTGAAGCTTGTATGTCTGGCTTGTTAAGCTCTGGGAAGCTCCTTGATGGACAATGCCATGATATACAACGGATGATAATTAAGCCATGATCCTCAACACTGTGAATGCCAAAGGAACTTTAGAATACTTTTGTAATTCAAAAGACTAACCTCTCCTGTAGAGTGGAAAAATATGTGGAAGATGACGAAGAGGTGAAAAACCTCCTCCACAGCCAATGACGTGGTGTGAGGATCATGCCTTAGAACCAGGCACTCTCAGGGTTCTCCTGTCTTTGCGCAGTGCATGAGCAAGAGATGTGACCGTGGCAGCTCCTGCCACCACTCTTGCTCCATGTCCTTGGCTCTGCTCAGGCCAGGCCAGGCACTGGTTGGGTGCAGGGGCAGCATGCCTAACTGGTGTTACAGGCATTTTTCCTGTGCGTGATTTTTCCATGTTTTAGCCTTGCTTGCTTCCTTCTTTAGTCTGCCATGTGGTAGAGGGGGAGCGTTTGGCCTGGCAGTATATACACCTTCTGTTTTGGAACAGGATGAAAAAAGGCAAGGAAAAGCAGAGATTTTAGCTGTAATCTCAGTGGTCCAGTCTTTCTTGGGAATGAAGGCAAATCCCTGCAGAGGTACAAGGGAACAAGGGAAAGCAAAAGGCTCAGCAGGTCTCGAGTGGCATTTACTGCTGTACATAAGGGTGTGATGGCTGGGACAGGGAAGAGCTGAGGCTCATTCAGATCCACAGTGGATTAGCTAAACCTCTGCAAACCAAATTCACAACTTATGTAGGCTACAACCCAGAAGCACGAGCAACAGGTTTGTTCAGCAGCCATTTAATTGTGAACTGGGAAAAAATCTCTCCTTACAATGTGTAGTGTCTGGCACAGTAAGTGCTTGTCTGTGCTCATCTGGCCCTTAAAGGAATGTCTCATTTCCTTTCAAGAGTGTCCATTCTGTAAGCACTTTAGGTGCCCTTATTCCTACACAGGTCATGAAAGAATCATGCAGCAGAAGCCCGCTCTTTTTCCATCTTTTTATTTAAACACAAATAGCCTGTCCAGTAGCATTTTTAAACTGACCTGATGAAGGCCTCCTCCAAAAGGCCAGACAGAGGTGGGCACAGAAGTTCTGACAACACTCCTGACCATACAGCCTCCCCACGATGCTGGATGTGTCCCTCGTGCAGCAGAGGGGCTGCATAGCCCTGCTAGCCATTGGCACGGAAGCTGGGAATGGAAAACAATTTTGACATTGGCAGCCTGGAGAGCTGCCCTTCTCAAACACATTTGATGTTCATACATGGTCTCTTGGCTGCTGCTGCTGGGGACCATCTGTTGGGATGGCTTCGTGCCTGATCAAATGGTGGTATGCCAGTTTCACTGGGACATGAAATAGATGCCAAACAAAACGCGTCTGGTTTTACTTCTATTACTCTGAATTCAAAGCACATGCTAATACTAATCCCCTTTTTAACACTGTTGTAGTGCCAGTTAAACCTTAATTTTTTCCCGCTATCTGCCAGGTTTCTACCACGTACTCAGGCTCTTAACAAAATCCAGCAGAAATCATCACCACTGATTTCACACAAACAGGGGCACCAGGAGTTTGGTGAGAGGTGTTAGTGCTAACAACAGAGGTGAATGTGTGAGAGTTTCCTATGCATGTAAGAGAAAGTCCTTTCAGGAGTTGGACTAGGACATTTATTTGAAAATTATGTCTGAAACCCCATTCAACTGTCACAAAATTTTCTGCTGGGACAAATGTGACTTATCATTTTAAAATACAGTTATTGCAAACTAGGCATAGTTTAAAGTAAAACAAACCCTTTACCAAATGTGTGAAGGCTTCGAGCATTATGTGAGTACCAGTCTGAGATGCTCTAAACACATTTTCTTTTCAATGAGCTATGAGTTCACTGTAGCTCCAACCCCACTCCACAGTAAAATCTTCCATGCTGTGGCTGGCTTTGCTTCCTGGGTTTATATGGCTAGCTCCCTGTGAATGTTCCATGTTCGGAGAAGTGTGTTCCTTACCTCAGCCAAGATGAATATTATTGTCAAAACTTCCATCATTACAGCTACTGTGGGTTTTCACGTTCCTCTGGTGTTTGTGGGGAAAATCCATCTGCTGCAGATGTTCCCTTGGGTGATGCATTTTCTCCTCTAGTCCCATAGTTGATCAGGAAAACCTAAGGGAACATGCCCTGATGGGATTCTCTTTGCTCTTCATCCTCCATCTGCTATGCAGTGCTAAGAGACTGGAGGTCTTGGGCACATTCTTCACTATCTTCCTCCTCCCTCTGTCCCTATGAGGGGAGATGGCAAAGCCTCAGCACTGGCCTCCCTTGGCCAGATCTCTGCTCTGTGCAGGATTCAGATGTGCCAGTTGAGGTTCCCAGTCTTAGGAAATGCTGAAACTTAGTCAAGGCTTTATTTCCTCAATTCCTGGATTCATAACGATTTAAAGCACTTCATTTTGCTAATGAAGCAAAAATTTCTCTGTTATTGTAATTTAATAACCTTAATCAGCTTCTTAACCACATTGCTTAAATTGCCTTCTTGTATATTCCTGAAGTAAAAATTACTATGAAAGTGTGAAAAAAAATACCATATACAGTTAAAGAAAGTTGGGTGATGTGTAAATTTATGAATGTGGTTCTGCATTGTATTACCAGAAATAAAAAAAAAAGTATTCTTTGAAACTCCCAAGTAATATGGTAGGGTCAGGAACATAGGCCAACAAGTAGCATGCGGACTGGCCATAAAATTAAAAATAAACTGAAGAGTAAATGTGCAGCTAAATGCAGACTGTGGGGATAGGATGTGAACTTCAGCTATTTCCTGGACCTAGTGTGGTTCCAAAGTTTAACAGCTTTAGCCTTTGGAGACCTGGAGGCGTGCATACTTGTGTTCAGTTTCTCCTCCTTTCATCTCCCCCCACTCGGAGCCCTACCACCTCCCAGCTGCCCTGCTCGCTCCATCTCTCCCCGAAGAAGGACACTCCTCTTGCCCTCTAACAAATGTCCCACATGGCTCTTGGTGGAGAGTATCAGTGTGCAGCAGCAGGGCCTCCCTTTCTGTCCTTGTGTCCTCCAGCCCATCCCAGTAGGATGGGACCCCAGATTCCCATTGTGCCCTCAAGGCCTACCAGAGTGCTGAGGATTGTCTGCTACCAGTGAGTGCCATCCAGGGATGGTAGCAGGTAGCTGGCCCAGCAGAGCCAGCTTCTCTCTGGGCATGCTGGCTCATGCCTGATAATTAAGCTTTTTGTGATGAGAGAGTATATATATATATACGTATACATGTGATGCTTGTGCTTTCTTCTTTCACACAGAAATTGTTGCCCAAGTGCTGTTTTACCTAAACAAATGTTTCTCTTTGTCAAAGCTTTGGTGCTACATAGTAGGAATTTATTTAAAATATGTAGGCCATTACAAAAGGCTGGATTCAAAGGTAGCAACAAGCTCCAGAGCTGAAACCCCAGTGGATATATTTCTTATTTTTTCCATTAAAAAAAGAGGCAGAAGAAATCTTAATATGCTTTTAGGGCACTCTTTTCCTTGACTATAGAACCTTAAGGTCTCATTAAGAAATGGGATCACACATGAAAAAAATTGTGTCTGCTTTATGTGCCATGCAGTTCATCTTCATACTAATTTTCCATACACCCTATCTTCCAATATTATTTTATTAAAAATCACCCAGATGAATAGGCATATATGGGATTTTTAAATGTTTCTAAGAATTTTACTTAAATGAAGGATTTTCAGGTTCCCTCAAAATAATTTCCTCTTCATGCTGTAAGTCAGAGAAGACAGAAAAGTCAGAGGCTCACACAAGGGACTCGGGAATGGGAAATACTGTGTTTTGGGTTCTCTTTTTCTTTCTCTCTGGCAATGAAGACTTAATTACAAACTGATTTTTCCACATAATGCCTTTATATATCTTTATCATGCAGCTATGCTACTACTGACCCTTTAGATTCACCACTGCTTTGAGCATACAAAACTATCAATCCTGAGAATGATCTACCGAACTGATGCCTGTGAGGGGAAAATCCCACCAGCGGTTTTAAGCCCATGTGGTAGTAAGTGAAGCAGTTCTCAAAACAAAGAGGCTAGAAGTAATCCTGTATTTGGACTACTGCTTGAAGTTTCATCACATGAAGTAACTCTTCATCTGTACAATCAATCTTCACAATGTTTCAACAGCTGGGGCTAGTTGTCACTTCCAGAAGAACATTATCACCTGTGAAGGAAATAGGACATCTGGGGACACGCTTCATCAGCAATTTAGGAAGAGTTTTCTACCCAAAGCTGAAGGGTGGGAGGAGGGAAACAAGAGTGAGTTTTCTGAGCTATGTTATTCAGTGTGCAAAATGTAATAGAAAAAGTATTTTTTAAGTGAATTGTTTGAGGAATCATTCCTCTGAAGTCATCTTTTCTTTTACAATGCCTTCATGAAAAGTCAGTGAAAATAACAGCTTCACCAAGCAAGTTAATAACATCAGGTTGTACCCTGAAAACTGTTTCACAGGTCACAAGCTAAGATGGAGTTCATTAAAAGATAATTAAAGTTCTTCTACCATCTGAGTTATGCTGGAGAAAATCCAAGGTAAGCCAATGACTTCATATTATCAATTAAAACATAAAACTGCCTGAACAATCTTAATTCTGCTTTATTGTTTCAAATACATTGTGGCACAGCCTTGAAATACATCCCCATGTCTTGCTTCACCCCAACCCCAATAGGGGTTTCACCTGATTCTGATGGAATGGTGAAGGGGTATATAAAATATTCAGTTTTGTACATAGATTTCAGTGCATGGCCTTTTTCACAGTATACTGCAAACTACAGTTCCACAGCACAGGATTCATCTCATTAACTTTAAATGTCATAGACCCTAATTATTTAGCCTCTATAAGCATTCTGCACTGCTTTCCCCAGAGGGTGATTCATCTGACCTATTTTAGACAACCACTCAGGATGAGATGTATCTCTTGATTTAGACTGTGTTTCATGTGAAATGATTGAACCCTCAGCTTCAGATCAAACACTGATGTAGTCTAGGGTGATCAGATTTTTCTTTCAAACATTTCCAAATTCCTTGTCTAAAAAACAAAGTATCCTGAAAATTATTTGTGAGAGTTTAGGGCTACTTAGGTTCAGTGAAAAATGTAAGTGGGTATAAAGAAGATAGGCAGACTTTGACAAGAGAGCTGATGAATTGATGCGGTGAGTTTTTCTGAACACTGTTTGGTATCATTTTTCAGACCTGAATCACTTGCCATAGCTTACATCTTCACTAAAAACAGTGCTCAGTTCTTTCAGTCAACACACATGTCCCCAGGGGTAAGCCCAGCCTGCAGTGTACTCTCCCTCTCTCAAACTGTGCATGACTCAGCTTCCTATGTGTCAATATGAGCATGGAACTTCCCCTTTCAGTTAGCCTGCAAGTTCATAGTTGCAAAGACTCTCTTTTACTGTCAGTTTTATTCTTTGTACGTGTAACAGATCTCCGTTCTTCATAAATCTGTTATAGTACTTGTTGCATTTGTGTTATGCAGTTAACAGCATTGTCTATTAGTACTTACATTAAAATGTTTGTGTGATGTTTCCCCTTTCCTCTCATTTATCTTTTACACCAAGAAGTAAATAGCATGGGTTTATTTCACATTTTCATCCTTCATCTAATCTATTTATTAAGCAATATGAGCTAGAAAATGTAAAGAAAAGTACCAGGTGATTCAGCAGTGAGAGTGTATTCTGGTTTATACATTGGCTGGTGGATCATAAACCCACTTGCCTCCAACATATGTCTCCCAACCTAAGTGGGGCTGCGGGTGCTGGAGCAGTGCAAGCCAATTCTGCCATCAGGCATTACAGGCATTCGTCTCATTGGTGGGAAGTATCTGGAAAATCTCTCTACATTTTTGGCACTGTAAATCTTATGCTAGCTGCAATTTAGAGATAAATTATGGTACATTCAGCTGCCATTAATTTTGAATTAGAGCAATGTCATTTAGGGTGTTTTTTTTTTCTTTTTTATGAATATCATTAAAGCTACAGATTCAAAAAGTTAGGACACATATTAACAGAGTGTGCTCACTAATCCTAGGAAGATCATGCCTCTTGTTCCATGGGATTTAGGCTTGTATCTGATTCAAACAGATTTGTGGTGTGAAATGTTAAATAGTGCTGCTGGTGACTACTTATGCACAAAGGCCAGTGTTGATACCTCATTTTTCTTGCCCTCACACACTCTCAGTTGCACTGGAAACTGCTCTTTTGAAAACAAAGCAAGTGAAAAAACCCAGTGTTTTCTTCTGTGGTTAGTTGCCAGAAGTTGGCAAAATAAAAGCCTGGACAGAGAACTGAAGGCTTTTTCTGTTCTTATTCCTTGCCATACCAAAGAGGACTCATGACCTGCAGCTTGTGCGGGTGGATTCAGATGTAATCCAGCTATTTGTGTCCTTCACCCTGAGCTGCTTGCAGCAGCCTGTGAGACAGGGCTAGAGCAGAGCCAAGTGACAGGATGCTGACATTGCTTTCTTGTGGCCACCATCAAAAACCATTTAATTCATATGCTTTGCCATATGTGTACAGCAAGTTCCCTTGGCCCCTCTCAAGACTCTGTCAGGGAGAGCCAAGTCATGTCCCTTGGCTTGTCTCATCTTTGGCAGTCATTCAAGCTTTCAGCTTGCCTTGCAGTAGATGACATTCACTTGCAGCAATCCTTCATAAATGTTCAGCCTTCAGAAGATAGTGAGTGGTCTCTGCTACTTTATGTTAGTCCTGTTTGAAGCTATTAGGTTTGAGGCCTGAGCACTTTCCATCCTTATAGAGAGTATCATGGGATAAATGGGAATGTCTACAGTTTCTGCAGTGCATCAGATTGAATGAAAATATTTTTCTTATTATAAGAGTTTTCTAAATTACTTTTTCATTTTTTAAAGAATGAGAGACACAATATAATGCCTTTAGAAAAGAATTAATAATGTAGATTTGTGCTGGATAAAATCCTTCTTCAAGATGTAAACAATCAGATGTTGACAGTCATTCGTCTCAGGTACCAAGCCAGCCAGATATAAGTCAGCAGATGTATCCCTGTTAGCACTAAACTGAGACGGAGAAAACAGATGCTACCTCTCAACAGAGCTTATTAGACCATGCTCAACACCATGTTGACATAGTTAGATGGTATCCCAACTTCTTTTGGCCTGCAACTGCTTAGCTGATTGCAAAGGCAAAGGAGCAGGCAACCACACAAGACCTGGCAGACATGCCTGCAATCCAAGACACTGGGTTTGTGGAAGATTTTTAAAAGCATCAGGGTGATCTGAAAGCTCTGTTGCCCTTTCCATTCCAGAAAATTCACTAACACACCAATCCCTACACTGTGGCTCTCAAGCCATCCGCATAGCAGATCATCTATTTGTACTGAAGACTATGTTGCTGTTGCACATGTGCACTATGGAACAAGTATGTGCACTGGACATCAGGAGTTCTCTTACACAGAGAGGTAGTCATACCATTCAACTAACAAAGAAGAGTTACCAGAAGTAAACTGAAAGAAAACTGCACTTTTATCCACCTTCTCTCTTCCTGCTCCCTCCATCTGTGCCCCAAGTTTGTTGTGTGCTGATTTATGTTGGTGCTTACACTAATATTGCAGCATACAGTGCCTTGCAGGTACCTGCTATGTCTTTCAATGCACAAGTGCTAAATTATTGTTTCACTTTTTAATCCAGAATTATTTTTACAGTTTATTATTGTAGCCGGTCTCATCTTGCAGCAGTCACTGCCCAAAGAACTGTTGTGCATCAAACTGTTCAATGAAATTATGACATACATAATCTACAACTAAAATAAGGATGCTGTGTATGTTTTACCTGATAATGATTGATAATTTAAATTAATTTCTTCAGCATTTTATGGAAGGGCAGCTTAAGTAATTCAGAATACAGATAAAATAATTTCAATACTCTCGGGGATTTGATCATATTAAACAATTTGGACATAAAAAAGTCTAAGATTTATGGTTTCAGAACAAATTTTCTAAGCACATATCTGTGTTGCATTGTTTAACATTACAGTCAGCAAACCAAGAATACATGTTCAAACTGATCAGTCTTATGGGAAACTAACACTGAGATCCAAGTGGTAGCAATGCAATGCTGACTGCATTGTAACTGCTTCAGATGGCACTGGCCTATAAGCAGGGCTAGACAAGATGAAAACAAAATGTCTTAAAATGATCTACCTTCTTCCAGCCATTTCTGGACTGTTCTTGACCAGTGACTTGTTCTATTTGAAATACACCATTTCAGAGTCTGCATTTGAATATTATTCCAGAGACTACAAGATGCACTTTTCCATAAAGTTTATTTTTTCCAGTCTAGTCTTTTCCCTGTATTAATTTTTTCAGCTACTTTAAGGCTCTAATAAGCTGCCAGAGAAAATAACAGCAGAAGTTCTGCAAGATGGAGAATGGAGAACTAAATAAAAAGGCAGAGGGGGAAGCTACTGCTTGTAGAAGGACTAAGTAAAGGAAAGATTTTTTTGGTGAAAGCAACAGCAAAGTATGCCATATTTATCATTCTGTCACCTTTTCTCTGCAATTAATTAGTTGTTTTCTTTTTAGAACTTCTCTTTGTTTACTGCAACAGTGAGAACAAGCAGAAGGTCTAGGGTACTTTGACTCACAGAGCAGTAAGATATTTTCCTACAGGATTTCCCTGTGTCAGGGGGCATCAAGGCAACCAATGCCCAGCTGCAGTTGGCTACCAAGTCAGGCTTTTAGACAGACATGACAACTGTGCTCTACCAGTGGTTGTCTCTACAGGGACAAGTAGCCAAGGGTTGGACTCCCTTATTGTGACTTGTTTGTTGGAACAAGAGTCCCAGAAAACAGGTTATTATTATCTCCAACTCATTCTTTCAAAGTTTATATCTTTCCTGGGTGCATGTAATTTAAAAATATTTTGTTTATTTTTAACTCATTGAACTTTTATGAGATGTAGTAAAAGGAAAGGCACAAAAAGTGGTTTCTTTTGAAACCACTGCAATAGCACGAACCACCTGAATGAACTTAATGCAGAACAAGATGTTAGATTGGCTATGCTTACTCATACATGTTGTTTAAAGGCACATCTTTACAGACCCAGTCTTTGATTTTAGCCCATCCACCAAACCCCATGTATCTGATACACTTTTATGACACATCTGATGACTTCTGAAATGAGCACTCAGTGCGAAAGTCTAGCTGTTGAGATAGTGAATGTAGCATTCCCTAAAGTTATGGTGTCTAAAGGCAGATAAAATGACAGTGACCTGAAATAACAGGAAGCTGGCCTCAGATATAAATCTGGCAAGGGCTGAGGGTGATGGTGATGGAAGCTTGTGAGCTGCATCCAGAGTCATGAAATATAGCCCTGCCCTTGAATGAACTGGAAGACATATTTCATTCTACAGCAAGTCAAAGTTCAAGCATCACTGGCCTTTGAGACCTCTGTTCAGACCTTGTTCATATCCAAATACAGAAGCTTTGGAGTGATCTTTTTACTCTACTGCTAAATTTCGCTGGCACCTAAGTCTTCCCATCTGTACAGCTGTGGGCTTTCCCCAACACAATCACTAGCATTCATATTTCTCTAGTGAAAAATGGGAATGAGGGAGTAAAGTCTTGCATTAACTTTACCCCTTTCCTGGTAGTCTGGAAAGGAGTGCTGGAGAATCCAGACTTTTGCAACTCTTTTTTGTTTGCCTTGGAATATGCAATGTTTTGTGAAATCTGTTCTCCAAAATGGTTAGCAAAATGTGAAAGAAAATTACAAGGAAAAAAAGAAAGGTGCAAAGTAAAAACAGCCAGATAAGAAATAATTTACTTGAAACTAGGAATCTGAATTATTGCATCAGCCAAGACAAAAGCAAATGAATGCTCTGTATGAAAAGACTGCATTCCCTGATGCTTTACAGGGCATGAGCATTTCAGAGATTCACAAGGCATACCTGAAGAGCCCACATCCAGCTTAGGTCCAATGGCAGTAGTAATGAGGCTTAGTTTCCCTTTGCCCAGCACCTACTACCAGTTTCCTTAATGGGGAATGATGAATTCCCTGAAGAATCACCAAGGGAGACAGTATGCAATAAAGGTCTACTCCTTTTCATAAGCATTGTAATATCCATATTAAAAACCGTGCCTTGGTGGGAAAAGTGCTAATAGGCAAATACACTCCAACATGCATATTGAGTCAGAAGATCTTCACTAAAATTACCAATTCTTCTAATTGAACCATTATGTGAACTTCTGACTGCCCTCAGACATATCACATACATCACAAACACATGGATTCATGAAGCACTGAGGCCAATCTAGAGGCTGGCACTACCCCCCCCGAAGGACGCTTCATCCATTGACTACTTTGCTCTTCTTCACTGCCAGCTTCCAGCCAGAGCAGCCAGCAGAGGTGGCTCAGCCTGTCCATGCAGCAGCTGGGTACTGGGAACCTGGGAGAGTATGTGTAACCTGGACCAGAGGGGAGGAGAGCTGGACTCTTGCTTCATCAGTGGCTCAAAATGTAAGTTGGTAGTGAAAGTGCACCCTAGAGATACTGGTTATGATGTGATATGGAAAGCTGATCACTCTGTACTTGGAAATAGAAGACTCTTAAAGGGACTGAGCTGTTGCTCAGTCATGGGTTCATGCCAAAGTATTCTAAAATTGCTTGTGATCATTGCTTGAGGTCTGATTTAGAGAATTGCCACTGCTAACTATCTTTGTTAAAAATCTTTTTTATTTTGCTGGGCCTGTGCTTGATTCCCTGTCTTTTGAGAATGGTCCAAAATGATTTTAGAGTTCTTGCTCAGTTTCATCATGCCCTGATGGATCACTGTGGAGGTTCAGTGGCACTGGCAAAGGGAGGAGGTTTCATAGCCCTTCCCACATCATTGCTTAAGCCCCATGGGGTTTTGGGCTGAAACACAGTATTTGGGCAGTAAATGGGTATATATGACACCACAGAACAAAAAAAAATAAAAACCCAGAAGGGGCAGTGGTATCCTGCTATGTAAGGAGTATTTCTAGTCTTGCCTCCTATAGCTCTGCTTAGAGTGGTGGACAGGGAACTTACAAACATTTCTGCCATGGCCACTGGTAGGGAGTCACACAGTGCCCCAAGATCACTTCTACCATCCTTGAAAGGTGAGTCCTCTCCCTCTGTTTATGGGCAATGTCCCTAATTCACCAATTGTAGGACTACAGGACAGCAGGAGAAATTTACTGTAATTTGTTGTTCCAAGCAAATTCACACAGGGCCATCCTAGGAACTGCTTCCCTTCAGCAGCTGTGTGCTTTTGGCTGGTGCCTGCTGGTGGCACAGCTGGAGGTGGGTACTGTATGCACAGCCGAGAGGTCGGAGTGAGACACCAAGATGACTGACTGTGCCTTCTGGAAAGCATTCTCAACAACACTGCTGTATTCCCACACTTGCATTTGGAATATCTTATGCACACTCACATTTTAAGCATGTCCACAGTCAGTGCATTAAGTTGTGACAGATTTGCAGATCACATTCTGAATTTTAGCCTGCCCATTTTTAAAAAAAACATATATGAAAAAAACCCAAACCTGTAAAAATCGTTGTGGTGCCTGAGCAGATATGGGATTACATGCAATTTCTGTCTGATTGTGTTTTGATATACTGCCCAAAGATTGAACTTTCAGCCTTCAACTTGCCATCTTTCCTAACAGCCATTTGAAAATTAGAAAAGCATTGAACCTGGCCACCTTTGAACCACCAATGATATTGTGGTGATTCAGATTTTCCTTTGAAAATGCTGGAAGAAGATCAGGCTCCAGCAGGAGAAAGAGGAGACTCAGTATTTTTCCTGTAGATCTTCACAGTACTCGCATATTTGTTTCTGTATTGGTAGTGATTCATATCACAAATGCCTTTGTCCATTTCTCTCTCTCTGCTACAACAGCCCAAGTAATTAACTAAGTGAAGAGGCTGTCAATTAAACACTGATACTAATCTTGGCATAAAAGCTCCCTTGAGAAACACTGAGTTGGAACATATTTTACAGTGACACCACTGCCTTCATTCAGCTCACTTCTCAGACAATTAAGTGCTCCAAATGTTTGCGTGTCATCCGGGCAACATTAGTAGCATGAACGACCCCTGCTATAGATACAGTCCCTGCAAAGAATGCCTGGGAATACAATGCCTATTGTGGCAGCAAGGCTGATTTTATCAACCAAGAGGCATTATATAGTTAATTAATGCCAAGATCTTTAATGATAAGATTGTCAAGGACAATTAAGAAGATTATTATAAGTGTCCTTGGTAACAAGAATGCAATACTGATTTTAGCTTACTTTCACTAAGTGTGGCTTAAAGGTCAGTTTCTCTGAAGTGTGAATACTTAAGCATTCTTTGGATAGATGTCATTATACATTAATCTCAGAAGGAAAACCCATTTTTCTAATCTAACTGTGCAGCAAGTGAAAATTAGTGTGAAACTCTTGCTAAGAAATTAAGGTAAAGTATTTCAACTAGAAACTTCTAGACAGTGTCACATCCTCAGCAATGGGTCTGGGTCTGTGTTCTGACATTATGTCAATGGAATGACTTGCTCCAACATCAGTCCATGTGGTTCAGAACTGTGACCATGTAGGTGGACAGCCCTCTCATGCTTGGTAAGCTTCTCCTGTCTGCCCAATATTGGATCTGTCTTTACTATGTCTCACTTATGCATCAAACTGAAGCTCAAATGACACTTGACAAAATCCCTCTGTGAACTGGATGATCTCACAGAAGGAAACTGATGGATACTGGTAGCACAGATTGCAGCTTCAATGTTGAAATTAAGAGAGGAAATAATTCTGATTGTTAGAACTGGAGAAGGATGTGCTGCAAGAGGACATGTCAGCCTTCTATGATGATATCATAAATGCAGGGCACTTTATGATTTAAAATTTTAAGTGAATACATGAAAGACGGATGTGGTTTTCCCACCACACTATCCTTTACAGGCTAATTCAGTATTTGGCTTCTGTCTGATGGGTAAAGTATTAATCACTGACTTAAAAATAAAGAAAACACATTTGGCAAAGTGGGAATATTGTGATCTAATGTTCTTTTATATGGTGGGAGAACGTTACAGCAGAGATTGGCATACCTGAAACTTGAATCTTCAAAATGCTTTTAGCAGTTGCTAACAAA
>VXBX01005222.1:0-28959 GCA_013400415.1 Scytalopus superciliaris | reverse complement strand
TGCTTTTAGCAGTTGCTAACAAAATGGTAAATCAGTTTCAAGGAGGAATTATTTGAGAAATGGATGACCAGTAGATACAATTCCACAGATGTGAAAGAAATAATTTGCTTAGAAAAAATCTGTCCTAGTTAAAAATAGATATGAACATTATATATATATATATATATATGTATATATAATTACAACAGTTATAAGTAGGGGAGAAAAGGAAAGTTTTCAGCTATAAAAACCAATATACAGTTTCCAATCAGAGAAATTAAAGGAATATCTAAAATATCAGTAGCCATTTAATTAAAACTAAATATAAGGCATTAAAAAAACATATACAATATAAATACATGCCAGGCATCAGGTTAATATAGAAACAGATGGTATAATTAGAAACAGGATACAGAGAAAATTAAGATCATTAAGGGAGACTGCCATGCCGTCTTTAAAACAAATGATTCTGTAGGTAGTTATAAATGGAAAAGGAAGCTTATTGTTTGGGAAAAGAAGAACATGAGGAAAACATTTATTAAAATCACTTATTTTCAAAGCCAGCAGTTTCAAACTTGCATCCAGAATCCTGAAGGATAAGCTAGGGAATTCTTTAGATCAGAATTTGCTTTTAAGCACAGAATACCGAACTAAAGATAATAAGGGTAGAAAGCAGATTTTTTTTGGTTTAAAATTTATTTAGAGCAGGAGGAAGTGACTAAAGAAATTGAAAAAAATAATGAAACTCTGTTCAAGACTACCAACAAATAATTATGTTCAAGACCACCTACACTAAGAAACTACAAGCTACAAAAATATGGTTAATCAGCATATTTTGTGAAACATTGGTCTTCTTAAACCTAAATAGCACTAAGGTTACACATTTGGTCAATAAATGCAGCTACTTTCTGATGATATAACTTGGATTTATCGTAGGTATCTGATATAGCATCAAATGCCACATTGATTTATAAACCCCAGTTCAGTTGAACCAGGCACACCTCCTGTTTGCCAGTACCTGGTTTAATGGGTTAGGAAGCCTGGCCACCACCATAATGCAAAACAAGAGTTAACAATAGCATGTGGCCTTGGAAGCTGCTTATGTGCAACCTTGTTTACTCATCTCTGAGAAAGTAAGGTCTTTTTTTTAGATGATTTTCCAGATGAATCAAGATCTGGCCCTTCCTTTTAGCACAAAAAGGCCTTTCACACAGTGTAGAAGACTGCAATTCTGCAATGTCAGCAGGTTATAGAAAGTGTATTTTCTTTTATTTCATAGTTAATTATCAGTCTCTAAGCTGTGACCCGCTGTGACGCTGTCCCTGCACCTCCCTTTTATTTTGGAAAGTGAAGCCCAGTCATGCACTTGGAGTGTCATGGAAGCTGAGAGCTTGCCTTGTTTTCCCCAGGCATTTACCAAACATAGGGCCACACACAATCCCATGGCTCCATCCCACCATCAGAAGACTGCTGCTTTGCATAAGGATGTGAAAAGCTGCTAGCCACCAAAGGGCTCTGTACACAAGCATGCCAGATCCCTTGTTGGACAGCCTCCTTTTCCACTTTTTCCTTTCACACTGCAGCTTCTCTTTATGTCTCTCTGTCAAATCTTAAGCTGATACAAAAATATGGTTTAGGTGAACCAAGGCTCCACAGCTGGGTGTGGAAACAGCACTAGGAGATGTTGAAAGTCAAAACTGGGAGTCATCATGGCTAGGCTTTGCAAACGAAGATTTGAGAAGGGCTCTACCCACGTTTGCTACAAGCGCGCTGGTGGCTAAAAAGGCCAATGCGCGATAGGCAAGTCTGGTCACAAAAGGTATAGTGAAAAGTCTCCACAGGCTGTATTGGCGAGGCACGGTTCTTTCTGCGCTGTCTTTTTTCTTCCAGACTGATCCTGTGTGCACTCTCAAAGGAAGCAGCAGCGTTATGGATGGTGTGCCTCCATGCCTCCCGATTGGAGGCCAGAGCGGACCATTGATGGTGGTCAATATGGCCAAGGCTGAGGAGTTGTTTGAGGGAGTCCTTGTATCTCCTCTTCGGGGCTCCTCTCTTGCGGCAGCCGGTGGCAAGCTCACCATAGAGCACAATCTTAGGGAGGCGGTGATCCTCCATCCTGGAGACGTGCCCTGCCCAGTGCAGCTGCGTTCTCAGCAGCATGGCCTCAATGCTGGTGACCTCTGCCTGCTCCAGAACAGACACATTAGTCACGTAGTCTGCCCAGTGGATGTTTAGGATTGTATGGAGGCAAACTGGGAGTATAATATTGATAAATATCCAATACAGTTGCCTCTACTTCTTTCCCTCTCTCCCATACCTTACCCAGTCATTATTTCCATTCGCTTCTGTTCTTTCCTCAACTCATCCCTCTGCAGAGTACTCTGAAGACTACTTAGGGCTTTCTGTAAAACAGCTGATTCATAATCTTATTTTTAAGGGGGCAAATGTTTGTTTCATTACATGTACCACTACAACTGCCACTGATCATCCCTTTTGCAGCTGTATTATTATGTGCACCAGAGAGAAGAGATTCAAAGAGAGAAAAGAAATAATATTGCGCTCACTGACCAGTGAGGCTCACCACCACAGGGACCAAATTCTCTGCTGGCTTGCTTCCATTCCTTCAGGATGTTTCTGAGTAGAGAAGGGACTTAGTGAGTAAAAGCCTGAGCCTGGAAGCCTAGCCACTTGTCACCTTCCCACCAGAAGCTATGTGTACACTAGCAGCTTCAGAGCCCACCCTTCAATTTACGCTACACAATTGGAAAATTGAAAGGTTTGTTTGCATGTAAGAAATATACAGACATTTTGAAGCATCAACAGAAAAAAAAAAATTTGCACTGGTGCTTTTTTTACTACACAGAAATAAATCTACAGGAAGGTGGAAGGAGAGTAGTGAATAAAATTTAAAGTGATAGGGTTTTGCACAACACTTCATGTTCAGCATCAAAACTATTTTGCCATCAAGCATATAAGCAGCAGCTGCTGCTCAGTAAATCTGTTTTCCTTAAATTACCTTATAATTGCTTTATTATTAATCAATCACATTGCAGTTAAATGGCAAAGAAATTGCAACTCCAATTCACACATGACAATTTTATTCAGCAGGCTGCCTTCCTGATGAACTGGTGGATTGCTTTTGCTGGCTCACAAACTTGAACATGCAGCCTTTCTGATGCTGACAGATTCCATCTGCTCCCCTTTAATTAACATCTAATATGTAAACCATCTAATACATGTAACACTGCATAACAAGGGATTAAGAAATAGAAGGTACCTCTTCATCATAAAGCTGTATCATCTTTAGGATCTCATTATGAATGGTGAATGGTACCAAAACCTAATGGGAACTGCACAGTAGTAGAAACAGCAACATGTAGGTACTCTGACATATATGAATACAGACACAAAATAAAGTGGAATGTGTAGCAGCTTTTATAGATGGATTCACATTGGTACTGCTCCAGCTCAGAAACATCAGCTGATTTAATGCAATTACAAGGAAGAATGGGATCTACTAATTTGTGTTCCCAATTATTGCTAGCTAGATAAGAAGCATCGTTGCTGGATGACTCTGGTCCAATCCATTAAACCCATTAAAAGTGCTAATTAGCTCATGTTCTACAAATGAAAGTATCTAAGCTTCACTTTTTTGTCTAATACCTCCTCAGCAGCCAAAACATGGGGATGAAAATATACAAAGAACACCTTCTAAGAAAGCCTTGCAACCAAATTAAGATGTCAAAAGTAAGGGAGATAAAATACTCTTCTGCATAACAGCAGCTGATGAACAGGCATGAAATTTATGTGACTGGGGGACAGGGCTTGCCACCATTCATGGCTGGCTAAGTTATGTGAAAGGTCAACGCTGCTATGTTTTCATGATAACATCTAAGCAGAACACATGCATTTGGAGAGTCTCATCCCCACATCTATCTAGTGAGTTAGATTAAACTCATGCAGAACAGCTGCAACAAGCCTTGCAAGGCTCAACAAAGGGCAGGAAGATTAGACACCTCGATAATAAGACATGAAAGACCCTAATGGCAAGGGGAGAAGGGGAACTGTACTCATTAACCCGCAGCAATAACAGAATCATTATTTGAAGCCTCTGAGAAGCAACTGAGAGAGAGAGGGACAAATGGAGGGGACAGTGTGAGATCAGTACGTCTTGGCAGGGTTGGCCTTCAGTTTTCTGCAGCATGTGAGCTACAGTCTTGTGGTACGAGCTCTTGAGCTAATAATATTATTTTAAGTTGTACCAGTTGTTCTCCATTTGCTCAGAATGGATCTTGAAGGCCAGTCTGAAAGCATGCTCACATGAACCTGCTCTACAGTGTGGGCTGAGCATGTCTCTCAGAGGAGAGAGGAAAGAACTGCTCACGTGCTTTTAAGGTCCATACATATTTATTTGCTTTTCCCTCTTCCCTGCTTCCAGTTTCAGGAAGCTCCAACTCTATACATGACAGCACAGGAGCTCATCATTCATGTCATTTTCAGTGAGGTGAGGAAGAGGGATCTGTGCCCTCTGAGACTGATTTTTCAGTCACTGACTCTTATCATCAAAGTAAGGGAAAAAAGGGGATTGCATTGCAGCCAATGCAAATCCACATGAGCATACTTTAGCATATGCCCCATATTTCTGTTTCTTAAAGCCTGGGTATCTGATAACATGCACATTTAAGAATCAATGAAAATAAATAAAGTTCATGGAGACCACAGACAGATGGTNAAAAAAAAAAAAAAATCCAATGCACCACTGGAGTTTTAGCCTGTCAGACGTGTCTGACAAATAGTTCCCAAAAGTCACATTTGCTTTGTTTTCTGTCCACCTATCTCAACTTTTCTGTTTACACTACTTTCAATGCTGGAAAGCTGTATCTTTGTCAGATGATGTCTGTCTGTTCATGCCATACCTGTTTTGTGGTTAATGGTCATGTTTACACCGTCTCAAAGGCAGTGTCTGAACACTTCTTAATAAAACATATCAATATTGTGACAAGGCACACCTTTCACTTCCTTGAACGATGCACTCGCTGTTCAGGCATTTCATACTCTGTGCTATCAATAATTTAGTACTGTCTTGAGAAAATACCTAAAGAGAAAGCAAAATAAAAGCCCTAGTTCTTGTCTTTATTCAGTTATTCCTAAAATAAGTGAGTTTTCCAGTTGTTTTGTTAACATGCTAAACATGCAGAAAGATTGCTTTCCAATTCTATTGTTTTCTCTGAATGTTTTTGGAGAGAACGAATCTTTACTCAGTTATTTACTTTGCTGAGATTTCCTTCAGCTAGCTCTAAAATCAGTCTGGATTTCCTAATCCTTTCCTTTTTTCCTGCCACAGGCTAAATCCATTAGGTGGTTACACAGTCATTTAAGGCCATTAAATCTTCCTTTTGAGAAGAGACTCTCTAGTTAGAGTTTCACTCTTATCTCTGTTTCCGATCAGAGGAGGAAGTGCTGTTACTTCGAGCCTGCCTTGAAGCCTTCCCCCGGCATCACGCTCTGCAGGAGAACACCCATCCGCCTCTCCACACCCCTGTGGCATCCAAAGACCCTGCTAAAGCAAGCATCAGCTATCTGCCTGATCTCCTTGTTTTCTCCCTTGGGAGTGGTCAGCTTGCCGCAAGCAAACAAATCCAGATTTGCTGAGGCAAAACCTTGCTCCAAGCAATATGCCAGACAGCACAGGACAATTCCTGGGTTTGAAGCCATGCTTTTTAGGGGAAGAACCTTAGACTTGCACTGGCTAATGAATGATATGCTTCATTATGTCGGGGATTAGAAGTTACAGGAGGGTTTTCATATTGATGTAACAAGTTAATCAGAATGATACCATAGACTAGGTAGTCCCAACAGACATGTTTGGGAGCATTGGACCATAGGTTATCGAGCCTTTACTTGTTCTCTGATCAGCTGCTGAACTCACAGCTACAGAGAGAGGAACTCCCCTGTGTGGGTCCCAGGGGCTGACGGGCAAGGAAGGGAAAGACTTTGTTAGAAAACAACACCTGCAGTGAGAGTAGAGGCTGGAGGAGATGGCTAACTCAACCCCACCAGCAGGAGCAGATAAGGAACAGGAATTTAAGGGGATAATCCCATGAACAGCAGAAGCCATAAACAGAGGTTTTCTATGGCTGCCTTGCATGGATTTTCTGCTCCCTAGTAGTCTGGTTGAGCTCAAATTACTGAATTTCCTTTTGGGGAAAGTACTAATCTTTGTGTGTTTCCTGCACTTACCTGATAGCTTTCTCAAAATTTAAGAGTCCAGTGTCGTGGAGCTTTCTCTAGATAAGAGTTCAATATCATGGCAGCCTCTGTTCTTCATTCAGATATTTTTGAAATGGACAAGAGCCTGTAAGGAGCCCCACATACAGACTAGGCAGTTTGCTTACAGAAATCCTACTTTTTAGTGTTTTGACCATATGCACTGAAAATCTAAATCTAGCTAATTTCAGGGCTAGAATACAGCTTTGGTGAAGGATCTATCTCACTTAACCCTAAATTTTGACTATTTATTTTCATGTAGCCATCTCTTTTTTTTTTTTTTTTTCTTCTTTTTTTTTCTTCATCCCAATATAACTTGTCAATTTTGACATGACAATTAATAGCTCTCCACAGACAGACAGAGAGCTCCAAAGACCAAGAGGAGTTAAAATCAAGCTTGTACCTTGAGGCAACTGAATTCAATTGTATACTTTGGTAATATCATGCCAATAAAAGGGGAAAAGTGTGGTCATATGTCAATGAAGTTGTACAAAGTGCTAAGCAAAACTGAAGACATATTTTCTAGGTTTTGAATTGGTTTAGGTTTTTTATTATTAAGGAAAACCCCCAACATTTGCATTTGAGCAGAGTGCAAGCATGTTGAACTTGTATAGAACAAGTAGCAGAGAAGTTGTCAGCTCCTGTGTTTTGGTCAGGATTGCTAGTAGATTTCAGGCATTTCTGCCTTATTTAGTCACCATTAACTGCACCCTGGAATGCTGACATGATGTGTAGTGAAAGCAAAGAGTGTAAATTGGGCATGATAGAGGTTTCTTGATGCAGGAAGGAAGTAACATAACACTGAACACAGCTCAAGTTGCACTGTGAGAACAGAATGAGTGAGCAAACCTGTTCTCTCTCACAAGACAACAGAGAGAAAAAAATAGAAAATTAAGAAGAGGCTTAGAAGGAAAAGAGCAATGAATTGTTTCCATTTTACTTCCTAAACTGATCTTTTGAACTAGAGAATGGATATACCTTTAAAAGCATGTTATGTTTTAGGTAAAATAGCAATTTAAATTATTTTCACATTGAATTTACTGAGAAAAATCTTATTCTTAAGTGCCAAAATCCTTTTCCCAAAGGTTTTCAGGAGCACAACTCTGGTCAGCTCTCAGGAACACTTACACTGAGAACTTCAGAGAGGGATCTTCAAACATGCCTGACAGCTTACTGAGAACACAACATGCTCAGTGAGTAAGAGTTCAGGTTGCAGGCCCTGCTGGGTAATGAAATGCCTAAACCCTACTGACCTAAAGTTCCTGAAGTATATTTTAATACAGGACAAACTTCTTGAAGCTCTGTCCTCAGGTTTATAATGTTATTGGTTAATGAGGTTTGAATGATGTTATTGGTTGCTGATGTTTGGGCAACATCCTTGCAAGTGTATTTCTCAAAAATCCCCACATATTGTTATCTTTTTACAAGTGTGTGTAGTGATAAGACAAGGGCAAGTATCTTCAAGCTGAAAGAGTGTAGATGTAGGTAAGATATTAGAAAGAAATTCTTCACTGTGAAGGTGGTGAGGCATTGCAACAGGTTGCCCTGAGAAGCTGTGGATCCCTGGAAGTTTTCAAGGCCAAGATGGATGTGGCTTTGAGTGACCTGGTCTAGTGGAATGTGTCCTTGCAAATGGAAGGAGGGGGTTGGAATTAGATGATGCCTTCCAACCCAGCCCATTCTATAATGATTCTCTGATGATTCCATCTACCTTGCACCTCCCCACTGTACCCAATGCAGAGAGGTAAAAAGTGACTTGAATGGGCCCTAGTAATGATCATCTTCTGTTCCTCTGTATCCCAGAAAACCAGCCTTTCCTTCAACTCATCTTAGGAAGTGTTTCCCCACTCTTATGCCCTGGTGATACATCTATCCTACCACACAGGAACTATATGCAGGATAGATGGTCCCATGGATGCAGGTCATTGTGCAATGAGCCTTGGGATCCAGCACACCCTGAAATACCTGTGGACCCCAAGAGAAGGCCCATGGTGGCACTTCAGGCTTCTGTGAGAAGAGACACAGACATAGACACAGAGAAACTCGGACACCAGGAGGGAGGGGATGGCAAGAAGAAGACTGGCATTTCCTCCAGATTCCTGTGATTGTGATTCTGTTCCTAAGCCCAAAACACTGGACTTTCTCCTCAGAAAAAGTCTTTTGAATCTTATTGTCCATAGGGATTTTATAACTAACCCAGTTTTATCAATTAGGTTCACCCTCATCAAAACAAAGGGAGTTGTAGAAAAAGATTAATTTTATTGTACACAGCTAAACTCTTGCTGCCCTAGAAAATAATTTTTCTCTGAAGCCAGTGAAAAATTCCTCAGGCTGAGTAAGACCAGCTCCTTTGCAAGCAGCCAATTCAGAATTTCCCTGACTTAAAACCACAAAGAGGTACTGAACAAATTTACAAATCATTCCTTAGTCTCACCCACTCTTTTCAGAACAAAAAATACTGTTTAGCTGCTCTGAGATTGACAGTCTTGCTCAGACATTCAGCACCATATGAAGTATACTCCAGTGAAGCCTATTTCATATCAAAGTCCATAGCATATCTCTTAAAGCTGTTAGATTACAGACTCCACATTGTTTGTTGTATCTAGCTATACTATGCTACAAAAAAGCCTTTTCTTTTTGTTACATGTCACCTCATTTTACCTTCATAAAGAAATGTTTAGGTTTCGATCCTTTTGAATGTGACTGAATAATGTTACTTTTTATTTATGAACATATATTTTGAATTTCAATGATAGAACACAAGGACAGACCCAATGAACAGCTCTATTATACTTAAGAAATTGAGTTTCTATTCATAAAGCACTGAGTAGCACCTATTAGATGGTTTCCCATACAAGTAACACTGAATACCTCCAAATGAAGCTGACTATATCAAAACACTAAAACATGAATAGGATTTCTTCTCAAAGGAAAGACTGAATGAAAGTGCAACTCTACTGATATATCTAGTAATACAGCTATTTACAATCTAAGAAGTGCCTTTACCTTGGCTTAGAATCGCTGATTTCTGCTACAATGTTTTTGCACCTTATTATACAGAGGAAGGGTTTCTGTGAACAGCGTAAGGGGCACATTTACACACTAATTCCCCTGAATAGCATGCTGTATTTGCCACAAAATACAATACTTGCTATTTTTCAGATTTAGAGTATCTCAACTGCGTGTTCATATCTTTAATTGTCTGCTACTACTTTCAAAAAATATGTACATGAACAAAAGTGGCTGTAATAAACTTTGACAATAATTTTACAAGAATTATTGAGGAAAAGAAGACTTAATTTACCAGTTCAGTGACAAAAACAGTCTCTTGAGTGTCAAGTCTTAACCAAAACAACAGAAAACAAAGGAGAGAAAAGAAATATAGGAAGTATAGAAGCTACATGCAACCTTATGAAATTGTGCATCAGGGAACAAAACACAGTCTTAGAAAAAAAAATTTAGATATAGAAATTTTTCAGGGCTGCAAAGACATTTGCATACAATACATATGATTGTCTTTTTGTTCTCAAGCAGAATTTTATCATATGTAAGGAATATGCAAACTATTACCACTGATCTGTTAGGGATTAATGATCCTTGTGTTTAGTCTGAAGTGTAAGACACTGTGCAGACTAACGGAAAGCCTGGCTGAGCAGTTGTAGCAAACCTTTGCTGAGGATGAAGAAGGTGAAGCACAAGTATCACACAGGTCTCCTTATGCCCAAAAAGATCACCATAGAGGATGTGATTCTGTCCCTCTGGAGCCTAGTGAGGCCACATCTGGAGTGCTGTGTCCAATTCTGGGCTCCTTAGGACAAAAGAGGTGTGGAGCTACTGGAGCAAGTTCAACATAGGGCTAGACAGATGATTTAAGGGACTGGAGCATCTCTCTTATGAGGATAAACCAAGGCAGCTGGGTCTGTTCAGCCTCAAGAAAAGATGACTGAGAGGGGACCTCATCAATGTACATAATTACCTGAAGGAAGGGTGCCAAGAGGATGGAGCCAGGCTCTTCTCGGTGGTGGCCAGCAATAGGACAAGAGGCAGTGGGCAGAAACTGATGCACAGGAGGTTCCACCTGAATATGAGGAAGAACTTCTTTACTGTGCAGGTAACTGAGCACTGGAACAGGTTGCCCAGAGAGGTTGTGGCGTCTCCCTCGCTGGAGATATTCGAGAATTGTCTGAGTATGATCCTGTGCCATGTGCATAGACGGTGGCTATTCTGCTGGGTTTAAAAAAAAAAATAAGGTCACAGTAACTCACCCACTTTCTAATAGCCAACAGAGCACATATCAGTGAACAGGTTCCCTACTTCAGTTAGAAGTGTAAATGATGAATGGATACTTCATTGAGCAGTGAATATAAGCCAAGGAAAAGGAACAAAAGGCTTCCCCTCCCCCCCCAAAGTCTAAAAGACAAAGTTCAGTCATTTGGTGATGCCACAAACTTTTTCCTGAAAGTTTCTGTCTAAAATGTTTAAGTTCAAGAAGATTTTTTGACTTAAAAGAAGTCATTCCTTTAAAAGATCTAAAACTCAAGCACAGTGGCCTTATCCTTCAACAGCAAAGCCACTTAGAAAAAGCAGTATTGTTGCTAATGGAAGTATTCTTCAAAGGAAGAACATTAC
The DNA here is from genome assembly GCA_013400415.1 of Scytalopus superciliaris. Classification (NCBI taxonomy): domain Eukaryota; kingdom Metazoa; phylum Chordata; class Aves; order Passeriformes; family Rhinocryptidae; genus Scytalopus; species Scytalopus superciliaris. The sequence goes on along the minus strand of VXBX01005222.1, from coordinate 18,084 downwards.
TCAGTTTTTTTTCATAGCCAGCATTTGCTACAAGGGAAGAGACATTGACCTCTGGCTTATGGTGGGTAAATGTTAGATTACATTTAGCAAGAGAAAGTAAAAAATGCTTCTATGTTGCTTTTTCTTTAATGGCATCTGCTCTGTTAAAACAGCTGCTGTCTGTTGTTCCCTCTGCTCTAAACTACATATTTTGGGCACAAAACTGATTCTGCTAGGTTTCTGAGTGTGAGCATCCCAGAGTGAATATCTATGTTGACCTTATGTTTCACTTAATTTCTGGACATTATTGATAGTTATCCTGATTTATGAAAATTATATAGAGTAATTTATTTTTTGTGAAGGTTTATTAGCCACAGAGTAATAGAGGCTGAGATCAGTTACAGTCAGCTAGAAGGGGAGTTATTTCCCACTGTTAGTCTGCCAGTAACTACTAAACTGTTGCTATACCCAACAGAGACTTTAATCAACATCCCTGTAGGTTACCCATTACCTTGCAGTGCAGAAGCTTTTCCTGTGTTTTCCCTCCCCAGATGGAAAGGCAAAGCAGGACTGAAGAGCTAGCTTTTGACAGCAGGAGACTTTATTTTAGGCCCTTTATGTGTCACAGGTTTCCTGTCCATTCTCACAGAAGCTGCATGAGGTCAGTTCCATGACACAGTCCCAGCCCTTCGGGTCTAGAAGTGGATTTTGTGTGCTCAATGAGACCCAGAGTTTGATGTCAGAGAACAGGAACAAGCCCCACTAATGAGACAATCTGTCTCTGAATTTCTGCTGCCTTATGCAAAAACACTGTGCAGCCCAGTGTTTCATAGCCCTATGTCTTTTCCCTCAAGGTGCATCTTCTTGGCTGGGAACTGGCAATTTCCTTTCCTAATTAACAATGCAGAGACTGAGTTAGGGAGTAGGATGTCCTTGAGAAGGTTCAAACCCTTAATGTCTGGCCTCCAGGCTCTGCAGGAGGGCATGTAGCCTGCACTGTTCCTGAGGGGCTCACCTAGGAGCTCAAAGAGTCAGCAAGACCAAGATCATGCAAACAGGAGCATGACTCCCTAGCAAGGAAGTGCATTCACTCAAGATCAAAGTAGGAGAGGAGAGAGATTTGCGCTGAACCCCCATTCCTAGCAGTAACACGCCTGATGAAAAATAGATATGCACTTCAAGGCCAAGAGCCAGAGCACAGGGCTTTCTCTCCCTGCTTCACCAGGCTGCAAAGCACAAGCTTATTTTCTCTCTGCCTGACCCCATTAACCTGACAGTCCTTGCTGAACAGTGGCAGAGCCTCAGTGCAGGTATGGACAGTACTTCTGACCCCTTGATCTCACTGAGGTGAGGTTTAATGGCTTAGTCTTTCTTCTGTCTAGGTGCTTTTTCGTACCTGAGCTTGAACATTCCTGTGCCTCAGCTTTCCCCCTCATGTTGCAAAATAAGCATGTTAAGGTATGGGAATCACAAAAATAGCGAGTTAGTTACAACTATTCCCTCAGCAAAGAAAGCAGGTGTGAGTGCACTTCAGCTGGGAGTGTAAGCATGAGATCAAAATACTTTTAAATTTCCCTTTCAAAAAGGCCCCAACAAGAACCTTGCAAGACTTGCAACACAGACCAAAATTTTCACAGACAGGCAGATATGTGATTTGCAATATCAAAATCTTTGACAAACCCAGGTTTCAAAGAGCACAATAAAATGAAACCATCAGATGCACTATTTGATTTAGCACCTTCTAATTTTTCAATTCATATTGTTATTGTCAGTGTTCCTTATATTTTTATCTGAAGGATGTTTGATACAGAAAAGATCCTCTGCATTGAATAAAACATTTAATTTTGGTTCTTTGTAATTTCATTTCAGATCAGCCCAAGATGAGTGTCAAGATGGCTTTTTGTTGTCTGAACTGAAGTCAGATACCTTCAAACTCTGGATGTATGAGTTAATTGTCCGTTATGTGAAGTAGACAATGTGTTATCCTAATATTAGATTATGGTGAAATATACAGATCATTGAAGGTTTAAGATGCATTTTGCATTAAGTAAACACTTCTTATTACACACTACCCAATGTCAAATAGCATTTTCATGCATTGATTTTACAGCCATCACCACAAGTAGTGGATTTGGGTTCTTCTCAGAGATGTTGGTTAACTCAGTCTGATGAAATTTGGTAGCAGGCTGATTATAAATGAATTGAAAATATTTATTTGAATAAATGAGAAAGTAAACTGATATAGACTGCCTCATACAACAGGACTACTTAGCAAAATTAAATTTAAAAGAAAACAGAAGGAGATGCTACTCCTGAATATGTGTTGGATTCAACTTAGCTTCATTCTGTTTTACTTGAAATATATCAAAACTTTGGCATATTAATTATTGATGGCAGACTAACAGTACCCAGGTCCTGATTGTTTCCACATTCAGTTATGTGCTCAATTCACAGAAGTGTTTAATAGGTTGCAAACTGATGGTGGAAACTATTTATGTTTGTTCTGTTTGAGTGTTATTGTGACTCTTCAATTATTAAACTTACACCATTTGGAGAGCTGTTTTAAGGTATGATTGTAGTTTGGTATGATTATTTGGTGGTAAAGGCTTTGAAACATGTTTTGCCTCGCCGTTAGTTTTTCAGAAAGGAAAGAATTAATTGTCAACTCTACAGATAGAGAAAGCTCAACTCTGACCTAAGACATGAGCATTTGTGGTGAGACATGTTTGTCTAATCCCAAGTGCCTTGTGGTGCTTTGAGACTCTCTAAGCTGCTGGAGAAAGCTTTATGAGGTTGGCAGACACAGGACCTACAGATCTTTTCCTGAAGTCAGGAGAGGATCAGATGGAAGAACATTGTCAAAAGAGTCTTTAGACTAATTTTTGGAAAAATTACAGTCTAGATTTAAAATAAGATCACTGCCACTGAAGAAGATGTATATTGGTTAAATAGACTTGGGACCAGACAGTTTTATAATTTTTTTTTCCTGTCTCTTCCACCATCTCACCATCTGGCAAAGAGCATGGTACCCTGAGTTGTGTGCCTGCACCCCCAGCACAGGGATCCAAGTAATTTTTTTACCACTGAGTATTCCTATACACAAGGAGATTTTGGCATTAGCCTGTTTACTTCTTTCTTATTCAGTGCCGCACTGGAAAAATTACTGTGAAAATAAACTACCAGTGCAAAGTGGCAAAATGGGTCTTTGGCTTACAGTTTTTAAAGCTCAGGCTTCCCACACAAAATGCAATCCCTTGGGTTTGTTTTTGTTTTCTTTTTCCTTTTATTTTACTCATTTACAGACAGCACAAGAACTTTAAGAACATGTAGAATGTCAAAATTGGCAACTCTAATCCTTCCCAAACAAGGGAAATGGTATTTCTGCAGCTCCCTGTCCTCCTCCACCTGGATTAGCCACAAACCAACAAAAGCAGTGGATTTTCACTAAGGTCAGGTGCCTAAAACAGAGATAGGTGACATATGAGACAGGCCAGGTGAGTTTAATGTTTTGTCTATCACTCCTTGCCAGTGATTCCACCATATCTTCAAAGGCACCATGTCACTCAGCCATCCCTCAGAAGGCTCAGTGCTCTGAAGCTCTATAGGTAGCTTAAAGTTAAAATAAGTTCGTATTGGCAGACAATACACATTTCACAACAGCCTCACAAACCCCTCTCCTCTAGCAGAGTATGTGAGAATTTCAGACTGACATACCCCTTCTCAAGGAAGTGACCAACTCAAACTGGACCCTTGGGAGCCTTGCTGTGTCCACATTCTAGTCATTTTTCATAAGCACAGTTAGAAGCCATTTTTTCCCTACCTTTTCTTGTGCTTAACTGGGCCAACGTTGACTGATACAGCAGCAAAAGCCACTTAATGACCATTGTGACCAACAAGAGTCAATCATGAATTTCCATGTCTCCTTTGCATTACAGTTGACTGCCTCTTGTGTTCTCGTATAAATAACATGGGATATTCTGGTATTCCCAAATATTTTATTAGCGAGTGTTCTCATGCAATTGACCCCCACCTTGCAGGTATCCAGCAGGTTTTTTATAGAGAATACAGAAAATAAAGGTATGATCCAACAAGGGAAATGTACGTACCTTTATTTCCCAGGGTTTAGAGTAGTTGCACTGCCTGAGAGTGATAATCATTAAAACTGTTATGGAGTCAGAGAAATTAAACTGCCTCATAACTGAGAGACATGACAACTCACTGACATGTATACAAGACAGTGCTAAAACACAAAAAGATTTTTCATGCCAGTGATATAGTTTGGATGAATTCAGAAACAGAGGACGCTGCTGGTAAATTGTTTTGTGGAGCTCAGAGGTGACTGTGGAAGTACCAGAGTAACCAAGTTCTTGCTGTACATCTTGTACTGGGACAGCTGTACATGGCTTCCTGGTGATATCAAAAGTTTCCACCTTGGATATCGTAAAACAACAACCCAGAAGTACTGCTACACAAAACCACCACAGAACTGAAACTAACAGGACACTTAAGAAATTAATTTTAGTTTATACAGCATTTTAATACCATTTTTTGTTTGTTTGTTTTAATAAATCAATAACAGTGGTTCTATTCCTTTTGCATGCATCAACCAGTTTTAGGACAATTGTGGAAAGTTTAACTTAGCCAACCACATCCTATTTGGATATATGGTTCTTTTACCTTTGCTAGCATGTCCAAAAATGATTGATAGATTTTTTTAAAAAAATATCTTTATATCAGAACAGTATTTTAAAAATGAAAAAACAACAATAATATGTAAAATCAGTTGCTTGGTAAATTACTTTTTTGTTAGAATAGGGAGACAGGAAAAGAGAAAACAGTCTTTTATATGCAGGATTAAACACAGAAAAGCTGAATGCATATATGTGTGTGTGTGTGTGTGTGTTTGCACAAGTTAAAGACTTTTAAAATAGTAATTACTTATGAAGAAAAAACAAACAAAAAACCTGCACAAAAAATTGTACTTGGTTCATTTCCTAGATAAAACTCATTACTACATCCCTATTAAAAACAGTAACTAGTAAGCACATTAATAAGTAATTAGTTAGGTGCACTGTCTATAATCTGAATGAAAAATCCATGTTTTTTTCCTTATTCCTCAAAGACTTTATATGAAAATGCTGAAACAGTGTCTGATGCAAAGCTTTTGTCATTTTACTGGCTGCCTGTATGTAAAGTACTGTGAAAAGAAGTAGTACTAAACTCCAGTTGTCCAGCTGCATCAAGATAGGACATTTTGGGACGTGCTGTTCTTGCTTTCTAGTTGTCATAATTGACCAGAAGCCAGAGTTTTACAGGTTGTTAGGCACTAGTCCACAGCGAGTTACAGGGTTTAGGAACCCACCTCAGTAAAATATGCTAGTGAGAGAGAGGGCACACAAACATACCTTTTGAAATCTGGAGCTAATTGATTTCTAAGATTTCTCCACACAATGTCTTCTAAATGCAGAGAACATCTGCACTGTCAGCACATCAGGGTCTACACTCAACAACCTGTGTGTACCCTGGATCAGTCCTGCAATAATGTCTAAGAAAATTATGGGAAGATGCATGTCTCTCCTCTGTCATACCAGTCTCTGAATAAATCTCACAAGCTGCTTTCTCTCTGGACATAAAAAGGATTCCTGGTGAATGTAGAACAGCCTATCTTTGTATTTAGACACATAAAAATGTGTTTTCCCAAGCCATAGTCATTTAGGTCAGCTTATTTGCAGAAAAACAGATTCAGTGCTTACAGGTAAGTAAGGCATGAAAAATGCTATTGGAAGGGGTGGGGGGCTTAAGGACTTGTGGTCAAACTTCTGAACTGTCACATAGAATGTTTTTTTCACTTCTTACTGTGGATTGAGTTGTTTGATATTGGGTGAGTAACTTTATTTTGCTGTGCTTCTACCTATAAATAAGAAGTAACATCCATAGTCATTAATCTAATCAACTTTAGTGTGATCTTTCCAGAGTCGGGAACAACTTTGGGCTGAATATTTGAATACACACCTGAGTTTTTCCAAATGTAAAAGGCAGAGCTTAATTGGCAGGGCTGCGGTGAGGGATGAACAAGCAGGGAGGGGAATCACCTCTGCTTGTGTGAAGTACAACAAATGATCCAAGACATACCTCACACAGCAGGGGAACCATTTATCCTCACTTAACTGTCACTATCACACTTATGTCTAGCTTTATTCTTCAAGCTCCACTATATATAAGCAGCAAACTGGTGATAAAACAACCAGCAAGACTTATACCTTCCCTGGCAGAAATCAATGGCAGATTGTAAAACAGCTTTCCAATGAGCTACCTCTTGCAGTTCAACCTCTAGAGTGTGTGTTTGAGGCATATTTGTTTTGAGGGATTTTAAACTGTAAAGATGTCTGAATACTAACCATTCACTTAATCTCACCTGTCAGAGATGGGTTACCAGGCAGGATGGATCTTGGGCTCTGACTCGCTAGGGCTGGCCACACTTGCAACTATATTGAATAGACCTGAGACATGAAACAACTTCTGTAAATTACATGACACAGTGCTTTTTAGTCAAAACAGGGGAAAAAAATAAAAACAAAAAAAACAGGAGGAGAGAAAGCGTATCTGATCGTTATGTTTAAGGGAGCAGGGAGCAAAGGAAAGAGACACAGCACAGGAAAGGGCCAAGTGAAAAGCCATTGCTTCCTTCAGGGTGCACAGCAATGTTTGCTGTGGAGGCAGGAACCAAATTCCTCTTTTTATAATCAGCATAATCCACCAGAAATAATATATAATTCCCTGTAACTGAACGGCTGTCTCACAGATGGATGTTGTAATGTGTCCCCTGTTTCCCTCGCTTCCCCTCCCTTTCTTTCTTTCCCTCACTGAAAGTTCCTGTAATTGTCACTTTGTAATGTATATTCCAGCACATGGACATGCAGAATGAAGGCTGCATGCTCATTTTGCACTATAAATGATGTGTACTGCCTTGTGTCACAAACAGTAAATCCTTTATACCAAAAGTCTGCTCATTTTCACACCATTCACTTGTTCAGTAACAGTTGTCCAGATTTTTTAATTCAGCTCCTTACACTAATCCAGCAACTGCTGGTCTTAGACAGGTGCAGGGATCAAACAGGCTCAATAAACTGAAACATCTGGCCTGGAAATGATAATAGGCCCTTTTACTCTCCAAAGCAGAGGAGGAATGCAAAGTTTTCAAATGTTAAATCATGCAATTAGCCCTTGTAATATTATTTTTTTAAAAAATTGAAACAATAGTGTTTTCTATTCAGTATTTCATTCATTGCATAGGTCCTGCTCTCCTCTCTGGTGTAGGAGATGATAGGCCAAAGAGGTCAAAACGTCATCTACTAATAACAGAATAAAAAAACCAAAAAGCCCCAATGCAGACCTGCCTCCCCTCCTTCACAATAGTAATGCTCAGTCATGTCAAGAGGCCCAGCCATGCATTTAGCCAAAAACGAATTCTGTAGGAAAGTTTGGGAGGGTCTATGCCCCGGAGAGTGGAAAAATCCCTATATAAGCCCAGTTTTGTGAAGCTGAATGATCCCCATATATGTGAAGGCTGATAGCAGAACAGAACTAGTTGGAGATCATCACCCTGAATGGAAGACAGTTGTCCTCACACTCCTTCCAGTGCAGAGGCTCTTGTCAGAGGTAGACAAAACCTTTCAATCTCTGAAAATGCCTGCAGCGGTACTTCTGTTCCAGGTTGTCCAGCTTTGGAGCAGCTCTCACCAAATTTGTGCCTGGGTTGGGTTAGGTTGAACCCAGGTTTGGAAGGCCCATCGTGTTCTCCTCCAGGCATTGTTCCCAGCTACCATCCCTGGCTTGTACGAGGCTGTCTCAGTGCCCCTTAGTCCATAATCAAGACCTTCTGCAGAAAAGGATTGCTGTCAGAATCTTTTATGATTGTGACCAAAGGGATATTATCTTCTGGCAGACCATGTATGTGGCCAAGTAGTAGCCACAGGTATGTTCCTATACTTGTACTGGAAAATTAGTTTACGTCTCTTGTTCAAAAATTTCTCCATCTTCTTGATGAAAATGCTTTGGCTTGACTAGATAAAATTCTTTTTTAGAAAATTTCAGCAGGCCTCACTTTGACTACTGGCACTCTACATCTCATGTAAAGAGTTGATATTTTTATTCAGCATCACTGCCAAACTACAGTCTTGGTAACTCTGCATGGACCAAGTTTTCCTTTACACTTGAACATGGCATTCTCTCTTGAGTAAACAGGAATGTTCATCTCAGGCCAGAATAATTTGGAAACTGGTTCTGGGTCCCATTCCAATCTTTGCCTCAAGTTTCCTGTGAGGTCTGAGTGCTGGACTTTCAGAAGTGCTGTGAGCTTTCTGAGTACAGTTTATTTAGCACATTTGGGCCCAGGCTTCCAAAAGTATGTTCAGTTTTTCTTACACATAATCCAGCCTTATAACCCCCCATTTGTCAAGAATCTTCTCTTGAAAATACTGTCTTTAGGCTTTTCATGGCTTTTGCTTTCAGAAAAATGAATTATAATAGTAACACAGTGTATAGGCTCTAGATTGCCTACAATAAGGCAACTTAAAACTTACATAAGACAACTACATATGTATATATATATATATAAGTATAATGAAGGACTGGTGTAACTGTTCCTCCTCACTTTTGCAGGAACAGATGTTGTAGTGTTCCTACACTGCTGGCTGTGGAAGTGCAGCCTTAGGGTCAGAGACTGAATGCATCACACAGGCCCAGGTTATGGTCTGTGTTTCACTGCATGACTTCACTCAGTGCTGATGAACCTTCAGCTAAAAATGTCCTACATCATTGTACTGAGGAGGAGCATATAGGTTTCCCTCAGTCACTGTATGTTGACAGTCTCTGGCAGCTGCAGCAGATCTGGGTTCTCTTCTTGGAGTTGATAAAAAGGACTCATGAGCCAGGCAAGAAGGAACTCAGGGAAATTCCTTAGCTTTCCTGAATTCTTATATAGGTTTTCTTAAAGGGCACAAGACTATAACAACAGGGATCTCTAAACACATGTTAAGTGATCATTCACCTCTGTTAATAGCACCTGTGTCATGTAAATGAGAGAAAGAAACTAACAAACTTAGAATTAAGTGAGCACCAGCCTTGAGTAGCAGTGTCCTCAGGACAGGGTCAGGCTTAAAGTAGACATAGCAAGAAACTTTAGCTCAAACCAGGGCTCCTAAATGCTGATGGACCTTGGACTAGACAGTGAGATTCACTGGGATGAGACAGGTGCTGTGCAAAAGGATCTCCATGTGCTGCCGATGGCATCATCCTCACCTTGATGCAATGGCTGGGTCAGACCTAGAACCAGCTACTGCATTCAGCAGCTGAAGAAGTTAGGGTTATGCCCTAAAGGGCAGGATTGCAACAGGCATCTCTCCCACCAGGCCATCAGCAGAAGACATGGACCAACTTAACACTGTATTCCTTCCTTTAGGAGCCAGAAGATGTTGGATCAGAAGTTTGTGACATTAGAAAACATGCTGGAAAGAGATTTCTTTGCACAGGGCAAATGGTACTCCTGAAAGCCAAAAAAAGTGTTATGATCTTTGAAGGACTGATACAGTAAAGAGAAAAAGTCTGTATTGGTATACATACAGCTGATGTCTCAAAATTTTTTAACTATACAATTGCTGATTAGAATTTTAAAAGTTTCTCAAGTTGTGTTCACAATTATACTTGTAATGATTTGTTTCAGAAACACATACAGATGAAGAAGTCAGAACTGTGTATTCCTTTAATTTTCTGATGTTGTGATGTTTCAACTTCCTGTAAATAAGTAAGCCAAAAAGTTTTAACTTCTGACAAATTTATCAATTCATTTACTGTTCCAGGTAAATGAAATTCAACACATCCTTTGCGGTCTCTATGGTCAATCTGCAAGTCATATGCCTACTTCAAATGGGTTAAGTGTTCAAAACCAATGGTCCATGGCCAAGTTTTAATTCTTTGTGAAGGAAATTTATGCCTCAGGGATGTTAGTTAGCACTGGTGATAATGTCTAAGAAAAGTGCAGTAGAACAGTATAGTCTGTGCAAAAGCCAAGGAAAAAAATAATTACTCTTTGGTCATAGGTGAGGATGTAAATACTCAGCTTCTCTGACCCGGTTAAGGGAAGCTGCAAGGTCAAGAAAATTTATCAAAGCTGTAGCAAAGTTGTTCAAGCATTCTGAAGGAAGAAGTAGTCTCTAGAAAACCATCTTTTACTACCAGAAAACAGAGACCAGGCCTTGAATCATTAACACACAGCCCCTAGTGGCACCTGACAGCACTTGCCCACAATTCTGTCATTTGCCACATGAACACAGCTTAGGCACTGAGGAATTATTTGATTTCACTTGGCTTGTTTGTGGATGCAAAAAACCCACTCACCATAAATTAGCAAGATTGAAGTCATATTTATTTTTGACAACTTAGTTTAGGTGTAAAATGAAACCAAGCCAGAGATGCTTTTTGTTAGTATAGCAGAAAAAACAGCTAAATTTGATGCATTTAATGAATTCAGTATTCCTTTTGACACATTAGATACTCTGGTTTGTTTAGCCCTACCACCATGTCCTTACAAGTCTTCAGTTCAAATGCTCACTTCTAGTACACTAAATCCATCCTATATGTCTGTTATAAATAGGGTACTGCACATACAGCAAATGCAGCCCCCACTACACACCCTTGTATGATCTCTTCAAATAGCACACATATTCTCACGCTATATTTAGTGCTACATCCACGGTAACATATCACCACATCATTATATACAAAATGTCTGCATGAAAACAAACATTGGAGAAGAGAAATGGGTTTCTTCAGTTTGCCTTGAAGTCTGCCAAGCCACAAAGTCCTAGCAAAAGTTTTATTTAATTTAGTGTAATTCAATTTTTAAAAGTTTCTCCTAGTTTGCGAAACTCCAAAGCAAATTCAAATGACAATTCTTTACCTTAAAAGATATGTGTGAAATGTCCTCCTATGTATTTTTAAGCACTCAACTTACTAATTTGTACCCAGATTTTCAAAATCCTCCACGTTTCTTTAGGAACACATACATAAATGGACAAATATTTAAAACCACTTGGCAAATTAAGCTGTAAGCCAAGGGAAAACCATGGAAACATTGTCAAATGCCTGGCTCCAGTGGCAGATATGGATCACTTGGAGATATGCTTTGAGTTCCTGTTGAACATCTGTTTCTTTGGCAAACTTAGAATCATAGAATTATAGAATATTTTGGGTTGGAAGGGACCTTAAAGATCATCTAGTTCCAAGCCCTCTGCCATGGGCAGGGACACCTGCTGCTAGACCAGGTTGCTCAAAGCCCTGTACAACCTGGCCTTGAGCACTTCCAGAGAAAGGGCAACCACAACTTCTCTGGTCAATTTGTTCCAGTGTCTCACTACCCTCACAGTAAAGAATTTCTTCCATAAACTTCACCTGTGGAACAATGAAGCTCCTAGTCTCTTCATACCTTTCCCCCCCCCTTTTTTATTTTTCTTTCAATTTATTTCCACTCTTTCTACCATAACTTGTACTATTGAGTTTGTGATAAGCAACTTTGTAAAAAAATGACATTGTTGATATTGAATCTAGCAGCATGAATGAGCTGTTCAGATAATTTTTACTGATGCATGTTGCTTTCTGGTTTGAACTTTGCACTGTATGGATCAACATACTGGCAACTTGTACCCCTAGTAAAGATGGAGCAGTCAATAAAAATGGAGTAGTAACCTCCTTTCAAACCCCGAGTAAGAGGTCTGGACCAGGATGTTGCTGTTAAATATTGCATCAACATAAAATAAGTATTGAAAAATATACAAGTATGAGAAGAGATACAGCAATACAGCTCTGGCTGACACAGCAGCCTACAAATTGAGCCCTCCAGCTATTTGTTATCTTTCTTTTTCTTTTCTTTTTTTTTTCTCTTGTGGCTATCACAAGCTAAAGGAATCTTAAGGGGTCTCAGGGCTGATAATAACATGGATATGCAGAAGCTTCCCTAACATGAATAACTGCATGGTCAAGAGCATGTTGAACCTGGGCGTGTGATGGCAGTAGGGCACAGCTGAACGAGACAGTTATTATTTGGAGGGTGATTAAGAATTGTTGAGGCAGAATAAAAAACCCAGGAAGGATCCTGAGTTTGAAGCATTTAATGCAGCAGAAAACATGGGGAATTGGTGGAGGTTGCATAGGGATGTCTTCTCCAGGGAGCTTGACATGATAAGAAAATTGTCATTACTGCAACAATGATGAGATACGATGAGGTTTCTTCAAGACCAGGTGTCCTGAATCTGGCCAGGACAGGGTTAATTTTTGCAGTAGCCAAGAGGGCACACGGCCAGGATGCAGAGGTTGTTATTCTGTACCACCTCACATCTTCTTCAGGGGACAAGGAAAAGGCTCCGAGCAATCACATGTGAATAATTTGCTTTTTTTTTTCCTTATAGGCTCTGTCAGTAATATTGTTGCTGTTACAGTTTGTTGTCTTATTTATTTGCTGTTTTCAGTAAATTGTTCTTGCTTGAACCAGTGATCTTTACCCTTTGTGCATCCTATTCTCCACTCTGATGCAGGGATGGGAGAGGAGGAGGAGGGAACAAGCGAGTGATACCTGGTTTGGAGTGGTGCAGTGGGAACACTAAATTGGGGAATACCATTCCTAAACCATGGCACAAGACAGAATAATTTTGTGGTAACAAAAGTTGTATGGTGAACAGGAAAGGTTACATTTTTGATAAATCATACAGAAAAATGCCATCAGTTAAGGTACTCATCTGCAGCACCTTAACCCAGCTGATGTCCAGATGTTTCCTTCCCAGGGAGCAACACTACAGTCCATGAAACCTTGCAGTGAGGTTCTTCAGGCAATCAATCCAGCTGAAAACCAGATCTTCCAAAAACATCTGTTTGGTCTTGAAGCAGCATGACTCAGTGAACTGCCTGCATGCTTGTACCAAAGCACAAACAGCATAAGAGAGGGAGAAAGAATATGGTACAGAGTCAGGATGAGTACAGTAGCTACCAGGAGACTTGGGATATGACCTCTTGCATTCACTCCTCTGCCAAAAGCTGGATGAAGAGTAAGACTGAGAACAGTACTGACCATGGGACAATATGTTGGTATAGTGTTAAAAAAAGCTGTAGGAAATAAAAATGAAGAGTCATTTTTAAGCTAGATAAATCCTGAAATGGTGACTAAACATCCATTAAGTGTTACAGGAAAAAGAAGACAAGATTTGATCTTGGGCAGGAGGAGACAGGTAAGGAATTTAAAGGTAGATCTGTATTCACTGCCCTGAATGCAACAGTGAGAAAGATGGATTTCTTACTCCTACCTGCAGTCCTTTGTCTTTATAATCATAATATTACCTTATCTCTTATCCCATTACTAATGTTTTCTTAAAAGCCTATTGTGGAGAATCAGTTTTAAGTCCCAAATTTGTTATTATTGCTGTGATTTCTTCTCTTTGGTTTTTGCAAGAAGCCTCTTTTTAAAATATTTTCAACTGCTCCAAGAACAACTTAAACTGGGCTTAAACTCATTCCTTCTGGTAGTTAATTCCACTTAGAGTTTTCATCCAGTCATGCTTTTTCCTTAGCTACAAGGAGTTTTATTAGGCACCATTAGCTTTGTTGGCTCAAAAGAAACCCTGACCCAGCTGAGATCGTTTCTAAAATACTCAAAACATTTTCAAGGAGTCTGAGAAGAGAGTTTTAAATTTGCCTCAGAAACAAGGAAGCCAGTAGTTCTGTGGAACACACACATACTGTGGTCCCATTAAGAAGCCCAGCTGCTGGCTGCTGTGCAGGTCATTACTTTGAAAAAATTCTCAAGTAACTCTGAAAGTAACTCCCCAAACCTAAAGCAGGTAAAGAAGAAATTAGATAGTAAAGGCAGGAAGAAATGTTGTGAGCAGACATGGGAAATGCTGTCTCATATAGTGCAAGATTGAATCACAATAAAGAACCTCCATAAACTAATTTAAATTAAAATAATTGCAGCTGCATATTTTTTCCATCATGACTAAAGAAGTTTTCGCAATGCTAAATTAAAAGAAAGCAAAGAAAACAAAGGCTTTCTAAGTAAAGTACTGGACTTCTTTTAACTTTTTGTCTTTGACAGAGATATGTGCTGCCCTGCCAAACCACTTCTCAGCTGATTATCCACAACATACCCACACACTCAGAGCTGGGTATCACACTTCTGCAGAGGACAGCAGGGCAGCCCAGGTAAAACCAGTATCAACCTACTCTGAGGTAGAAATCTCATCTCACATCTATTTTCTGATCTAGACCTAGCAGCTGCATCACTGACTTCAGCCCAGGAGGTGAGTGGGTCTGGAACACCAAGCTGGTCCAGGGCAGCTGAGGAAGCAAACACAGGGAAGCTCAGCTGTTGGTCCCTGTATCAGCGTATGTGTAGCACAGATCACACTGCCTAAGGTATTATTTCAAAGTTTTCTCTAGACCAGCACACCAGCCTAAGATGTTATTGCACCACTGATAATTACTTGCTATGTTCACTGCTGAGCAAATTTTGTGAAAAGTCTGTCCTCTGCTTCGGGTTGAATTCAGCACATTCAGCTAGGACGTAATTAGCTCTCATTGGTGTCCTTTGCAGGCAAAAGCTTGGGTTGCATGGGATTTGCATACAATTTGAAAAGGGCTGTGATTTAAATAAAAAAATAAAAAATCATGTCTAATAGAAGTGCTATAAGAATACTGAGATTTTCACAGTGTTTTTCAGATATAACTGAGTGCATTGTACAGACAACAATCTACTGAACTGTATAAGCTTCTTCCATAAGTGTATATTGTCAGATGTGAGTACTGTGGTTTGTTTGCTATCCTTGATCTGAAAAAGCAACATCATTCATAACACACTTTCAGAACAGAGAAAGAGATTTGTTTATCAAAACCTGTCCTTCAAACCTTAACTCAGTCTATTTTTAGGACAAGGAAAATGCACTATAACCAACCCATTCATACTATGGAAAGAATTCTGAGATTGTTTCTTGTGCCCTCTGGAAAGTCTTCTTATGTGTAGAACTGAAAATCAAAAGCAGAAGCTGAGCAGACTTCAGTAGCTGAAATCATGTTAAGAAGCTGGTTTGCTCACTTTAATATCTGTAATCAATTTGTTCAAACAAAATGTAGTATGGGCATCAGTGTTGTAAACTTGTACTCGAATGTCAGACTTCAAACACAGGACTACCTGGTCACTATCTGTCATGTATTTCTAGGGCTTAATGTGACTTCACTTCAGGATCCCAGTGGACTAGACTGAGGATCAGCTGTGCCTTGCAGGTAAGAACCCAGAGCAAGGAGAGTGGCCTCAGCATCACACCCCAGCTGCAGAAGGCACCCATAAGAGCATGTGCAGAGAGGTGCTTCTGAGAGGCTCATGTTTAGCTGCAGCAATTCATTGCAGTCTCTCTCATGTGTGAACCTTATTCCCAGGTAGCAAAAAGCCTTTGCAGTCTGACAATATTAAGTTTCTTAGCTAACAGTGCCTAGGTAGAGGTGATACAAGAATCTGGCATGTCCTAGGGGTATCCAAGACCACTGCACAAGATCAAGGCTGAGGACCTCCCAGTGCCTAAGTGATTCTCGACACTCCTGTTCAGACCCCTGAGCCTATAGAATACTGACATAAAATGTCATCATAAGTAACTCCTGGCAAAAATATTTTCTTTGGTTAAAAACTAAAATTCAGGCAGTTTTTTCATGGTTTGTTTTTTGTTTGTTTGTTTATGTTTTTGTTTGTAACCTGAAGACAGGCTGGATAGAGGGGGAACCTATCAGTGCCATGTGGAGAGACAGACTGAAGGATCATCTTTGAATTCTTCATAAGGTTTTTCTTGGAATGAACACAAGAGTTTTTACTTCTTGACCATGATACAAGCTATAGAATACAGAGGGATGTTTCATACTCTATGACTTTAGGACCAAAGTGATGTGTTCAGACTGCTTGTTATGGCACTCAGGTTCAAAAGGACTATTTCAGCTGCCAGCTGTCTAAGGCTGTCAGATGCTGGATGAAGAAAGAAGTAGCCATCATACATGACTTACACATACAGATGTATGCATTTCAGATGCAAACCCGATCTCTTTCCAGTGGAAGCTGTGGTAGGGAGCTTGCTTGGTAGCTTGGTAGCTAGGGTTGTCTGCACATATGGTTGTCTCTCCTTGACTGGAGGCACACCTCTGGCCATTGTAATCTCTGTGTTAGCATGTCTGTCTCTTGGCCTCTGTTGCCCCATCTGCATAATTCATGCCAAACCTACCTGGAGATGCAAATGTAAGACATGATTAATTAAAGACAGATAGTATTATAGATCTTTAGACAGAAGGATCTGAGGGAGTCCAGCATGATTATTATTATTATTACCACAAAGTCAGCATCACATATTCAGTGATGAAAGCCTCTCGGAGTAGTAACGCAAACCTATTGTTGAAATTAACACTCCCGCTCAAATTTGATAGTGCCCTTTGTAGAGGATTTTCATTTGTATTCACAGAAAAACATAAATAAGTGCTCAGGCTGGCCAATCTATTTCCTCTGTAACTGGCAGCATTCACAGTCACTTTATTGTATGAAATAATGTCTTGGTTTTTCCTCCCTTTATCTTGCTTGCGCCTGACCTTCCATTAAAAGTTGCTTGGAAACTGCTTAGAGAATAGTCAGTGGTGCTTCTTATTGATATCTTCCTTTTGTGATTTCTTTGCTATTCTATCTTTTTGTATTCCTTCCCTGAAGCTTTTTAAGCTGGATGAAGATGAAAAGAAACCAGAGAATCAAAGCCTAATATTTTTATTTTTAAAAGGAACAGGAAAACCATCCTCCCTGTATACATTGACATGTTAAAGGAGAAAGAAATGCTCTCCTAATAAATGCTCCAGCAGGTCATGTGCGTTATTATCCAGTGATTTACACATTCTCTTTAGCATTTGGTAATTAAAATCAGGATATATAAAGTAAGTTGTGTCCCTAAATACACCCAGCAATTGCCATTGTGTAGAAATGGTGGAAAATGGGAACCTCTATTACAGCCATTTTACCAGGGAGGCTCTATAAGGGTAGTTAGAGCTGTCTCTTAACAGAAGGCTGGAGAAGAAGTGGCTCAGAGGATTAGCCACTGGACATCGGTGGTCATGGTGGATAGTAGGAATTTAAGCAGCATGCTGAAGGAAGGAATTATTCCCTTCTCCATCTGCTCTTGTGAGTGTACATCAGGAATTGTCAAGAACCTCCTTGGGTATCAGAAGTAGTGAAGGCTCTCCTATGGTGTCAGGGCAGGACCTGGTAGCCAGAGCTTTTCCACCATTCCAGCCAGGAGCAGAGCAGACTGGAACCAGCTTGGGGCAGCTCCAGCCCCAGACACTGAGTATCGTCAGTCTGCAACTAGTCCAGCAAAGGACTAGCAGGATGATTAGATGTATGGAACACACAATATGAAACGAAAAAATGAAGGAGATGTGTTTTTCTGGTCTGGAGAAGATAAAGCAAGCAGGTGAATCTAACAGCAGTCTTCTACCAGTGTATCTGCAGGGGATTATGGACA
The DNA here is from genome assembly GCA_013400415.1 of Scytalopus superciliaris. Lineage (NCBI taxonomy): Eukaryota > Metazoa > Chordata > Aves > Passeriformes > Rhinocryptidae > Scytalopus > Scytalopus superciliaris. The sequence continues at coordinate 526 of VXBX01005222.1, read as the reverse complement.
TGATAGAGGCAGAGATATAAATGAAAAGACAAGAAGCAATGGTCACAAGTTGCAGCAGTAGAACAGGTGACTGGACATGAGGAAAATATCTTTTATTACAAGCCCTGATACACTTTTCCAGAAAATCTGGTGAACTTTCATCCTTGAAAGAGTGAGCGCAGTACCAGTTTCCAATGACAATGATCCACTAGAAGGAACCTCCCAAATGTATCCATCAGGAAGAAGCTCTGATCATTATAACCAAGATCAGTGCTAGGGGGGCCCTGCCTCTAGCCAGGTAGGGGCACGGGACAATCGTGTCTATTGGACTGTGTGGATTCGATGGCCTGGCATGTCAGACCCACAAAAATACAGGGCTTTGGTTGATACTGGCGCTCAATGCACATTAATGCCATCAGGACATGTGGGCTCAGAAACTATATCTATCTCTGGGGTGACAGGGGGGTCTCAAGAGTTGACTGTGTTGGAAGCCGAAGTGAGCTTGACGGGGAGAGAATGGCAGAAACGCCCCATTGTGACTGGTCCA
>VXBX01005221.1:17321-34178 GCA_013400415.1 Scytalopus superciliaris | reverse complement strand
TTTAAGGTCTTTCCAACCCAACCATTCTCTGAGGATTCTATCAGGTGTCAAGTATGAGCTCCACAGTCCTGCCTGGCAAATCCAGGTGAAGTGTTGGCCAAGTTCTGGCAACAGCTGAAAATGTGAAACCTCTGAGCATCCAGCTGTTACCCTAACAGGAGGACACAGGCACAGGGAGGGGACCTGCAGTCCAAGGCCCCACCAGCTCAGTGGTATCTGGACCTTACCAATGATCTCCTGGATCCCTGTAGCTCTGCCCAGGGCAGTGGTGGAACCACCATGCCCGGAAGGGATCCGGTGCGACACCTGGGAAGGCGGTTCAGTGGCGGCCTTGGCAGTGCTGGGGTTAATGGTCGGACTCAGTCTTTGAGCTCTTTTCCAACCTTAACAATTGCACGCTTCTCTGTCAGTAAACAAGCACATCCATCATGGTGATGAATCTCAACACCTCTCCCTTCAGTGACTCCGGTTCAGCTCCGGGTTCAGCCACTGATGCGCGAGTTCCCCGCTCCGTCCTCACGCCCAGCCCACGGCACTTCCACACCAGTTGTGCCAACTGAGGGATTCAGACCCGCTTTGGCTGGCATTTTGCAGCTCACTGAGCAGCTGTTTCACTGGGAGCTGGGCAGTGATGGAAACGGAGACTAAAGGCTCGCTGATGTCACCGGATTGCAGGCACTGGAAGGGGCTGCCCAGGGAGGTTTGGGGTCCCCACCCCTGGAGGTGTCCAAGGAACACCTGGATGTGGCACTCAGAGCTCTGGGCTGGGGACAAGGTGGGGTTTGGTCCAAGATTGGATCAGTGACTTTGGAGGGCTTTTCCAACCTCAGTGATTCTGTGGATGGCAAAGCACCTCAAACTGCTGAGGGAACATGGCAACCAACAGTCCCAAAACAAGCTCAGTCACAGAAACACGGAATAACCTGAGATGGGAGAGACTCACCAGAACCATCCAGTCCAACTCTTGGCCCTGCACAGCCACCCCAACAATCCCACCCTGTGCCCCAGAGCACCATCCCAACCCTCCTGGAGCTCTGGCAGCCTCGGGGCTGTGCCCACTGCCCTGGGGAGCCTGGGCAGTGCCCACCACCCTCTGGGTGCATTCTGAGCTAGTCATTCTGAGCTGCTCTTAAAGAACCCAGTCAGCCAACTGTTGAGCCTACCGAGTGTTGAAAGGGTGAAAGCAGCGGGGTGTTACCAAAGGCCTGTTCAAACTCACATCAGGCCAACTCCGAGGTACAAAGCCTGTAGTAACTCAGGCGGTGCAGCACGACCCGAACCAGGAGCGTTACCTGTGTCAGAGCCTCAGGAGGAGCTTGTCCTTTCTGCCTGGATCTCCCACCCTGCTCTCCTCCCTTGAAGACAGTGGAGAGCAGAGGGGAGCAGAAACTCCTGGCACACAATGGGAAGGCTTTGGAGAAATGTTTTTTTGTGAAAGACGCTGCCTTCAGCTCTGCCTTTGTTTTGTTGCATCATGCACCAAAGAGCATCACTTCTGCAGGCACAGGTTCATGCAGAGAACACCACTTCCACGAAAATAGAACTACTTCAGGTTATGCAACACTCATTAAAATTACAAAACCCCTCAGAAACCTGAGCAGCATGTTAAGGCACTCGGGAGCTCTGCTTGGGTGAGTTAGTGGCTGCCTCATGCAAACTGGCAGCAAGAAACTCCGCAGGAACAGGAGCAAACTTTCATGCCTGATGACAAGGCAAAAACCAAGAGCACCTGAGGGCAGGGATCGACTTCCCAGCCCATCTCAGCAGAGTGGAACTCACAGAGCTGCCACTTCCTTCCGAGGAAGGTTTGGAGTGAGCAGAAGTACGAGAACACTTTTAACTTCATCTCTATTCATACTCTGTGGTCCATTTCAAAATTTCTATGAACTTCACTCAGTTCTACAAAATTCATTCTTTCTTGTTTCCTGTGAGCAGAGGGACCTTGTTCCCTGGAGAACAGCAAGGAGATGCTGAACCAGCCCCTCCACTGTCTCCAGAGAGAGACAAAGCCTTAAAATTTACATCTTAAAATTGACATCAGTCCCGCCACTGTTTTGTTCCAGCTGCTTTAGAGATTCTTACTCCAGCAGGAAACACACCTTGCAGGTGAAAGTGGCTCAAGGAAGCTCAAGCCAAATGAACCAACTGCAGGAGGAACAGCAGCTGGCTGCAGCTGGCCTGAGGTGGGACAAACCAACCTGGCAAGATGGCAGTGCCCCAGAACACTCCCTGCCACTGGAATGCTCCATCCCTGCCTGCGGTGGCACACGGTGCCCTCCAAGGCCCACAGGTGACAGTCCCTGTCAGGCTCAGGGGACAAGAACCCAACACGCGGGGCCACCCAAAAGTGAGGGTTTGCCTAAACAGCACCCAGTACAGGTCACACTGAGCCTGAGTGAAGGAGCCCCCCAGGTGTGGCAGCCAGGCCAGGCTGGCAGTGCCTGGCACCGGGGGGGCTCTGTGGGACAGGCAAGCAGCACCCAGCGCCCGGAGCAGCCACAGCCCCTGGTCATGCCAAGGCACCCACGCACAGCCAGGCCCGGGTTAGTCCTGCTGGGAGCCCCTGGGCACACACACACCCCCACACACACACACCTTTGTCTGGCCTCTGCCAGGGCACGGCTCTGTGGGCAGCGTGCCCCGCCGGCAGCGCCGCCGCCCCTCGGCTCTTGGTGGGTCTCATGTAGCCTTTGAGCTGCTCTGCTGCTCTCACTCGCTCTCTCTTTGCCTCCTGCACAGCTTTTGGGTCACACTCCTCTTCTTCTTCTTTGGTTGTGCCTTGAGATTCCTTTGCTTTACTCGTTTCTCGAGTTTCTTTTTCATTGGTTGTGTCCTGAGTTGCTTTTTCTTTGGTTATTTCTTGAGATTCCTTTTCTTTACTTTTTTCTTGGTATTCTTTTTCTTTCATTGTGTCTTGGGTTTCTTCTTCTTTATTCCTGCCTTGAGATTCCTTTTCTTTGGTTGTGTCTTGAGTTTCTTTTTCTTTGGCTGTTTCCTGAGATCCCTTCTCTTTGGTTGTGTCCTGAGATTCCTTTTCTTTGGCTGTTTCCTGAGATCCCTTTTCTTTGGTTGTGCCCTGAGACTCCTTTTCCTTGGTTGCATCTCGAGATCCCTTTTCTTTAGTTGTGTCCTGAGGTTTATGGACCTCAGACTTCAATGCTGGAGTGTCCTCCAGGTGGGTCTTGCCACCAGGAGCATGCCCCTCCTCTGCAGGCTGGGAGTGACCTTCCTTGTTATCTCCAGGACTGATCTGGGTTGTTTGGGCAGCTGTGACATCTAAACCAGCAGCCTCAGCCACACTCCCTGGGTGTTTGAGTGAGCTCTGCTCGCCCCTCTTTCCCCCACCCAGCTCAGCCTCCCCAGCTTTACCCTCCAAGGAACCCTTGGCAGTGTCATGCTTTCTATCAGTGGGTTTTATTTCTTTCCCATCCACCTTTTCCACATCCTTCTTTGACTCGGCATCTTGTTTGGCTGCAGGAGTCAATGGAAGAGCCTTCCCTGCCCCACTGCCACCCTGGGAACCAGCCTCCCTGGCTTGCCCATCTTTCTTCTCCTCTTTTCCAGGTTCTTTGTGTCCCAGCTCAATGAGCTGCTCACATTTCTGGCTCTGTATCTCCTCCTTAGCACCAAATGCAGGCTCTTTGCTGCTTTTCTCTGCCACTGCTTCAGGGGGAGGAGGAGGGGGAAGAAGCCCCCCAGGCCCTGCAGCACCATCTCTCTGCTTTGGGAGGCCAAAGGAAGCATCTCCCACATTCCCTTGGCTCTGAGCCGAGGATTTGAAGTCACTTCCTTTATTATTCCAAAGCCTCTGAGGGCCAGCAGGGAAGTTTTTAATATTTCTGTTTTCATCTACAAAATCTGTGTCTTCCACCCCATAGTCCAGCTCAGAGCCCAGGGGAGGCAGCACTTCACCCCTGCCTGGTGGTGCCTCTGGAAGAACAGGCTGCTTGGAGGCACTTTTAGCCTTTTTACTGCTTCCATCATAACCCCTTTTTATAGTCCTCTCAGTAACTGGGGCCGAAGTGGGACCTGCCACCCCTGGATGCTCTGGGAGAGGATCTGTATCCCTGCTGGAAGGACTGGGACCTTCAGGTTTGTCCCTCACCTCCAGGTCACGAGGAGGGAACGTCCCTGCTCCTGCTTTCTGCTCCAGCACAAGTGGCTGCTGCGGGTCAGGCTCCAGCTTTCTGCACTTCTCTTTGCCCTCTGTGTGTGATTTCTGGGGTTCCAGAGGCAAAGCAGGAGCCTGTTCCTTGCCAGGATCACTCAGGTCTTCCAGCAGGGCCTCTGGAGTCCTGGAATCAGCCCCTTTGCTTTTCTCAGGCTGAGTTTGGTTAACATGTCCCACTGCAGGGACGTTACCTGGGATCAGCTCAGGACTGTTCTCTGCCTTTTTGCCTGTCCCATCTCTAGTTCTGCTCATAGTCCTGTCCATCCCCACTTCCCTGGTGGGGCTCTGTGTCCCTGCCCTGTGCTCTGGGAGAGGCTGGGATCTGCTTGGATCATTCCCTTTGTTCACAGGCCAGGTTTCTTTAGCACTGCCTGTTCCTGGCTCTGATGTGTCTGTTTTATGCCCTGACAGAACTGGCTGATGAGAGGAACTCCTACTGCCACCCTGGATTTCAGGCTTTCCCAGCACCTCCCTTGGAATCTCTCTTCCCACACCAGACCCCTCTCTATCCAAGGTTGATTCCTGCCTGCCTCCAGCCACCTCCTCCTGGCCTGTTTCCCCCCCAGCCCCCAGGACAGCTGCCTGCCCTAAAGGACTTCTGTCAGGCTGTTTCCTTTTCCCATCACTGCTCCTCTTCCTGGGTTTCTCTGCCACCACTGTCCCACAGGAACCGAGCCCAGGGGATTCTCCAGCCTCTCTGCCTTTACTACCCAACTCCACCTGTATAGTCTGGCTGCTGTCACCCAGAGCAGGATGTTTGGCTTCCTCTCTCCTGCTCTCCAGCAGCAAAGGCTGGGATAAAGCACCAAGATGAGCTTTTTCATCTTTCCCAACATTTTCTTTTGGCTTCTCTGGTACCTCCTCGTTTGGCCTTTGCATTCCAGTTGTACCTTCCTGCAAACACCTGGCCAGGACACAACCCCCCTCTATGCCCTTGTCACTGACTTCCTTGACTTTATCAGGTAGCTCAGCAAAACCACTTGGGTCCATCTTATTCTCAAGGAAAGGCTGCTGGAAGAAACTTCTTTCCCCTCTCTTGCTCCTTCCATCACTCCCCCTTTTTTTGGGCTTGTCTGCAGGCCAGGCATGTGCAGAGCTGCTCGAGGGGTGTCCCCTGGCAGGAAAACCTCGGCCTCTATCGGGATAAGTTGTTTCTTTCCCAGCCTCATCCATCCTCCCTCCATCAGGGGATTTGCTCCCATCCTCTGAGAGCATCATGTGCTCAGGGAAGCTTTTAATTCTTTTCCCTTTCCCTTCCCCACGCTTCTTTCTAGGCCTGTCCATCCCATGTGTAAAACCGGGATCTTTTCCAGTCTGCTGCTCTGAAGCAATAAATGCTTTCCCTTTGTTTTGATCCAGGGAATCTGCTGCCATCCCTGTGCCCAGTGCCTCAGCAGGGCTTGGATCTTTGGGAGCACTGGGAATGCTGTCAGCCCTTCTGTCCTGCAGGGCAGGGACCTGCCCAGGCTTTGGTGGAGCCGAGGGTGCCCGAGCCCCTTCAGCAGCACCCACTGGGCTCTTCCATCCTCCCTCTGGCACTGCTTTAGTTCCACCAGCTGCCTTTGGCTCTGCAAGAAGTTTGTCCTCAGTCCCAGCCTGTTTCAGGGATTCATTCTCAACCCCTTTGCTTTGCCCCCAGTTTTCCTTTGCTGCTGCTTCCAGAGGGGAAGGCTGATGGACAGTGTCACTGAGTGCTTCCTGCCTCGGAGATGTGGTTTTGGGCTCCTTGTTTTTATCAGAGAGGGGCAGTTCCGAAGGTTTGGTCTCTAAGGGAGTTTCTGCTTTGCTCACATTGGCCAGGTTGGCACATTTTGACTCCTTACCCTCCCTCCTCTCATTTCTATCCAGAAAATCTCTTTCCAGAGGCTTTGCTGGGACAGATTCCCCCCCCTCAGCCTTGCCCACGTGCTCCAAGGGAACCTCTTTGCTCTTGCCTTTACATTCCAGCATCCAGCTGTCCCCTCTCACTCCCCGTGTTTTCATGCCATCCCCGGGTCTGGCATCCAGCACTGTGGATTTCTGGCCCTGCTGTGCCGGTGCTGGCACTGAGGAGGCACTTTGCCCACTCGGGATATGACTCCCAGCTGTTACCATGGCATCCTCTGGCACATCCAAAGCTCTGCTTCCACAGGCAGCTCCCGCTGCCACGGGACACACACCGGGCCTTTGCCATTCCACGCCGAGCGGGGAATTCCCGGGAGCTCTGGGGGCTGCCCCGTTTCCGTCCCAGAACTCCATGGCTCTCGGCAGCTGGTTCCTCCTTTGCTTTGGCTTCTTCTTCTTCTTCTTCCCCAGGGCCCCTTCCACGTCACAGCCGTCCCGTGGCAGCTCCGGGGGCCGTGGGGCCTCCTGCTGGGGTGGGACCCCCGCGGGGTCCGGCACCGGCACCGCGCCCGCTTTGGCTCTGCCAAACCCGCGGCCGCCCGCTTTGGGAGCTTGCCTGACTTGGGCACTGGGAACACCTGGAACACAGGAAGCCTCCTCAAACATCACGGCCACTATTTGCTCGATAAAGAAAGTCATAAAATGAAGTGTGTCTGTGACTTCAGCTGCCCCAGCGGGCCGCGCGCCCCCCAGCACCGCCACCGCCCCAAGGGCACCTCAGCAGGGCTGGGGACACACTGACCCCCAACATTCCACTGCTTCCAACACATCATCAGTGCTACTGAAAAGCCAGTCCTGCCAGAAGCCCTCACCCCTCACCAAAAAGCACCAGTTCCTCTAAGGACATGCTATAGCTTTTTTAAAAATGCATTAAGGATCCACTTTGTCTGAGCAAGATGAGATTAAGAGAGACTTTTTATATCTCCAGCTGGCATCCTTCCAGACTGGGAAAAGAGAAGTTCAGTGGAAAGATGGGAAGAGATGGAGGGGAAGAGAGCCAAGTTTCCCCCAGCACCAGGGTGGGAGCAGTGGGAGGCAGAACCTCTGTCCCAAAGTCACCTGCTGTGTCCCTTCAGGACTCCCTTAGCTCCAAAGCCACTGATTTTTAGGAGAGCATCAGTCATTTGTCACTCAGCCCTGGCCCACAAATCCACCTCCACGACCAGTGTGGCACCACCAGCTCCTGGAGAGGCAGGAAAACAGTGACACCTTCCCTTGGTAATTACACACCTCAATTTGGAAGGAGGTCCTCGCTGGGAATATCATGTAAGGATTAATGGTCCTTTTAACACCAAAATAAAAAGACATGGTGAGCTTTTCATCCTCAGCAGAGAAGCTGTGAGCCAGTCCCAGTGATAAAGTACTTGGAGCACACAGACCCCGGGTTTCAGTTGGGATAGGGAGGGGAAAAGAGTCTTTCAGAGGGCAGGACCAGAGGGAAGTGCAAGGCCAGCACCCAGGGGTTCAGAAAACCACACCAGAGAGATTCCTGCTCGCTCAGGTGGCCCCACAGCCAGGAGGGAAAGGGGAGCAGTTCCCAGAGGAGACAATTTCCATGGAAAATAGAGTTACTATTCATGTCCTACCTGTGGGCTCCGGCAGGGCCTTCCCTGGCTGAGGCTCCACGTGCTGGACGTGGTTGTGCTCAGGCTCCTCCTTTAGTGCCTCCACAAGCGCAGCAGGGACAGCCTTCCCTGGGAGCTCTTTGCTCTGCAGGGCAACGGCTTCTTGTGCTTCTGCTGGAGCTGCAACAGGAGCAATGGGAAGAGCAGCTTCAGCTCTCAGCACTCAGGGGGGCTGCAGCCACACACCAGCCCCTGGCAAGGGCACAGGGATGATTCCATCTCTCACAGGAGTGAAGCCCCTAAGACGTGGTTTCTACCCTACATCATCTCCTCTCAACCTGAATTCAAGCAGCAATTCTGTATTTTGCAGACATGCCAAGGTGGAGGTAAAACATGAAGCAGAGACTGTTTCAGGCTTAAGCACAGGGTGAGTGCTTGTTTGGTTTTTGTCCTCTTTGTAATCATCCTAATTCAGACTGTCCCAGCCTCCCCCTGGAATTCAGGTCCAGAACAAACTCCATTATCAGGCTGGAGTCCCTGGCTGATGCTGAGCATCTTGAATTCCTCTCTACCTTACAATCCATTCCTGCAGACACTCCAACAGCCCTTGCTACGTGTAATTACACCAAATTTCCATTTATAAGCCATAATTACATGGGAGAACAGTGCTCCCTGTAATTAATGCTATCTAAATTTTAAATAGAAAGGAAAATTATGACAGACACGGGGACAACAGCTATGGATGAGGAAGAACAAGACAAGTTGTAGGAAGGGAATTTCAGATGTTAAGATTAACACGGATTTGTAACAGCCCTGTGTCAGCACACATTAAAAACATGCTTGAAATTCAACTTTTGCTGCTTTTTTTTCACTAAGGGCAAAGAAAAGCAGTGACTGTGGTGGGGAATAGAAAGCTGAAAGCCAAGTTTTATCCCAGGGTTTGCATTTCCCACCTGCTGGTTGTGGAAGGTGGTTGGTTTGCCCAGGAAGGGGCTCCTTGGAGGGGCTGGGAGGGGGTTTGGTGTCCTGGGCGTTCTCTAAATGTTCCCCACAAACTTCAGGGACTTTGGATTCTTGTTCCACCTTTGTTGTTGCTTCTGCAAAGAATAAAAAAATTCACAATTTAAATTTAAATCAGATTAAACAAGACAAAAACCACATCCTCACTTAATTCTTATTTTCCACAAGAAACAATTCTTTCCCCACTCCCAAAACAGTGACAATCTGATTTTTAGGAGCTTTCCCCCTTCCTGTACTGCTTTGTATTTTCTCTTTCATTCATCCACCTGGGCCTCTCAGTCACTACATTCTAGTAGGGTTCTTTTGTTAAAACTTCTCTCTTGAAAGTTATTCTCATCATTAAACTAAAGATATTAGAAAGTAAGAGAGGAGATACCTCACTCCGACCCCCCTCTGCAATCAGGCCACACATGCTGCCTCTGCCCAGGACTGTTTGCTCTATTTCAGTAGTATAAATATAATTTTGGAGGCAGTTTTCCCTCCAAAAGGACGCTGGGATGTGTCCCTGGGGCAGTCCCAGCAGCACAACAGACCTGTCATCCCCAAAACTGCCACCTCAGCCCTCGGACACCCAACAGTCATCCCAAGGAGAGGTCCCAAATCAGTCTCTTCAGAAACTGTTTTTCAAGGACCCAGGTTAGAAAACTCTGTGTCCTACAGGATTCTGGAGATCTCAGTGGGAGCTGGGGATGGTGGTGACCCCCCAATAGGCACTAGCAGGGAGGAGCCACCGTGCCTCTGTGGCTGTCCCAAAACCCACAGCACTGCTGAGAAGGGCCAGTGAAACCCAAACAGACCACTCAGAAAGCCCAGCTTTACATTTTCTAAGTGAACCCCCCATGAAGCACTTCCTGTGCATCCTGACAGCAGACCTGAGATCCAATGGAGGTGTTTTATGCAGAGCAAATCCCTGGTGGAACTCAATGATCTTGGAGGGCTTTTCCCACCCGAATGATCCCGTGGGATTCTGGGCACAGACTCACCTGCAGGAGACGTGTCCCAGGGAGACTTGTCTTGCTTAAGGGCAGCCCCTGATGTCAGCAGCTCTGCAGGCACAGCAGCTTTGGGGGCAGCTGCAGGGACAGGCTCAGCTCCTGCAGGGGCAGCTGCAGAATCCACAGTGGGAAGAGGCTTGGCTTCTGCTGCAGGAGCAAACCCAGAATCCATGGCATGGTGGTGGTTGATTTCTGCTGATGGGGCAAACTCAGAGCCCATAACATGGTCAGATTTCTTATCTGCTGCTGCACCAAATCCCAAATCCATGGCGTGGTGGTGGTTGACTTCTGCTGCTGGAGCAAACTCTGCTTCTGCTGCTGGGGCAAACCCCAAATCCACAGCATGGGGAGGTTTATTATCTGTTGCTGGGGCAAACCCCAAATCCATGGCATGGTGGGACTCCATATCTGCTGCTGGGGCAAATCCCAAATCCATCGCATGGTGGGATTCCACACCTTCTGCTGGGCCAAATCCCAAACCCATGGCATGGTGGGACTCCATATCTGCTGCTGGGGCAAATCCCAAATCCATCGCATGGTGGGATTCCACACCTTCTGCTGGGCCAAATCCCAAACCCATGGCATGGTGGGACTCCATATCTGCTGCTGGGGCAAATCCCAAATCCACTGCATGGTGGGATTCCACACCTTCTGCTGGGCCAAATCCCAAACCCATGGCATGGTGGGACTCCACACCTTCTGCTGGGCCAAATCCCAAACCCATGGCATGGTGGGACTCCAGCCCTGCTGCGGGGGCAAAGCCGAGGTCGGTCCCCGGGCCAGACGTGTTGTTGGCAGCTTTGGGAGACTTGGCTTCAGGGGCAGGAGAAAACCCAACATCCACGGCCTGGAAAGGGTTGGCTGCTGCTGGAGGTGCAAATGCAGCATCTGTGGCTGGGGCAGGGTCTCCTGCAGGGCCAGGGCCAGGTTTCTCTGCAGGACCGGGGGCGGCCTCGGGGGCTGTACCTGCACAGAAACACGGGCAGTCAGCGGGAGCACAGCTGGGCACACCTGCCCGGGGGCTCAGGGCTCGGTGTCTCTCCTCGTGCCCCCCAGCCCCCCGTGGGCACCCCAGCTGTGCCAGTGCTCCTGCTCAGCCCCACGGCCCTGTCTGTGTCCTTGGCTGCAGTGGGACACCCATCTGCTCCCAGCGGGCAGCGATGGACGGGGTTTGTTTACAGGCTCCCTGATGCCCTGGAGCTGGCACGGGGCCAGAGCTGCTGCATCCAGTGCCAGGAGCACATTCCAGCAGAACAGACAGGGATCACAGCGAGGGGCTTTGCAGAGAATCACAGAATCCCTGAATGGCTTGGGATGGAAAGGACCTGAAAGCCCATCCAGCGCCACCCCCTGCCATGGGCAGGGACACCTCCCTCTATCCCAGGTTGCTCCAAGCCCCGTCCAACCTGCCCTTGGACACTCCCAGGGATGGGGCAGCCACAGCTGCTCTGGGCAGCCTGTTTTCCCCTCTACAGCAAGACACAGAAAATGTGGAGTCACCTTTGTGGGCCCAGCTGGGAATTCCAGCACAGAAAAAGTCCCAGGACACTGCAGAGCCACACAGGCTTCACCCCTACCATGGGCTGTGCTGTCAGTGGGTGCTTTGGTGCTGCAGTTTAAGGTGCTCCCCACACAGAAGTCACCCTGTGAATCCCCAAATCCCTCCATTCCCTCATGACCAATCTGGCCTCCTTCATTTGCCGTGTAATATCTCCTAAAACACTGAGCTGGTAATTCCAAACCAACATTTGTCGCTTCACAGCACAAACCTCTGCAAATTAAGCTGCTATTTTCCTAAAATCCCCTTAAAGGAGGCTTTTTTCAGTGGGTCTTTGTTTAACACTTCTTGTCTAGAGGGAACTTTGTACAAATGATCAGTGCCAGGAGCACTGGATTTCTCTTCTGCAGCTCCCAGTTCCCACAGCCCCCAGCTCTGCCCATCCTCCCTGTCCTGCAGCACCACGACCTGAACATCTCCCATCTATTGCTGAGCAGATGCTACACAAAAATAAAATTGCTACTGGTATTTTTGAGTCACATCTAAAAATATCCTCCCCAACCAATGGAAAATATATTAAATCTAAATAAGATACTTAAACTGAAGTTGGAAACAGATAAGAAAAATGGAAAAAATCCCTTTTAAAATGGTACTTAAGGATCCATTTAGATAAAGTGAGTATTTCAGTGAGCCAACCCAAGAAGATCCATCATGCACCAACCCTCCTTTGGGTTTGCCTTTGCTGTGCTTTTTTCAAGTGACACTGTGATTTTACAAATCAATAAGACTGTAAACACATAAATATTAAAAGCACTATGGGCATTTCCTGGTGGATTACAGGAATTAGTGGAATAAAGCATGAGAAAACTGGACAACAGCTGATCCTACCAGTCTGATTCTCTACATAAATACCTTTAAAATCGTTTTGTTTTTTGGTTTTTTTTTAAAGAGAGCCTTTAAAACAGACAGGTTTGAAGGTACTTCTAGAGAGGCCAGGCCCGTGGTGGATGTGGCACTTGGGACACGGTCAGTGGTGGCCCTGAGGGGACAGTGGCACTTGGTCTGAGAGGGATTTCCCAACCTGACCCGTTCCATGCTGTAACCACATTGCTGACGCAGCTCAGCGTTCTCCTGGGGCAGGGAAGGGCCACGGCACAGCTCCTGGGCTGGGCCCCAGGGCCTGGTGAGGCAGAGGTGCTGCTGCTCCCCCCACTGCCCAGGGACCCCAATCCTTCGGCCACAGTGGGACGTGCTGGCCCCTCGCTGCGTGTCCCTCACAGGAGGGAACTGCCCCCCTGCCAGCAGCCCCAGTGGCTCCCCAAGGCCCAAGCCAGCCTTACCTTCGTGCCCCTGTGGTGCCGTGGGCTCTGCCAGGATGGTGGTGCCGGCACTGGGGGCGGCCACGGCCGGGGGGCTCTCGGGCAGGCTCGTCCTTAGGGCTTCTGGTGCTGGGGGGGGCACTGCAAACACAGCCACGGTGGGTAAGCAAGGGAAGGTCTCAGCAAACCCTCTCCTGGGGGCTCAACTCCCCCCTTCAGCCTCCCCTCGGGGCAGAGAAAAACCGCGGTGGCCTTTTGTTGTCCCTTCTCATGAAACTCATTGGTGCGACACCCAGGAAACCACTGAGGGAAGTGGGGAAGTTGAGGAGTGCTGTGTTACAAAGCCTCCAGACCCACCCCAAGCCCCAGGTGGAGCCACCGGCTCCAGAAACACCAGGACCAGGGGTAAAGTATTCTCTTCTCAGCTTCTTCATGGAAAGCAGCAATAAAAATCCCACCATGGATCAAATTTTGTAATACACACGTATCCCCGATGGAATAATGTCCCAGTGGAGCTCCAAAGATTTAGCTGTGACCAGAAACTTAATCCCAGAATGGTTTGGGTGGGAAGGGACCTCAAAGCCCACCCAGTGCCACCCCCTGCCATGGGCAGGGACACCTCCCACCAGCCCAGGCTGCTCCAAGCTCCTGACCTGGAACACTCCCAGGAATGGAGCAGCCACAGCTTCTCTGGGAAACCTGTGCCAGGGCCTGCCCACCCTCCCAGCCAGGGATTCCTTCCCAATATCCCATCTAATCCTGCCCTCTGGCACTGGGAAGCCATTCCCAGTTTCTCAAACATGCATTTCTATTCCAAAGTGACTTGAAAAGCACAGTGTTTTCCTTGGGCAGCTCCCACTTGGCTCCATTACAGCCTCGTGTTCCTTCAGAAGGCAGACAAGGAGAGAAGCTGCTTCTGCTGCTCAGAAAACCCCCACAGATCCTGCAGATCCAGTCAAAGCTGTTCTTACCTGGTGGCTCAACAAAGAACGAGGCATCTGGTCCTTTCATGTCCTGCTGAGCTCCCATCCAATACCCTTCAGGACCTGTGGCAAACAAACACAGTCCAGCCCTGACCCCACAAGGGCTTTTACTTTTCCAGCTGAGGGGGCCCTGAGTGCTGCTTTGGGAGTTCATTTTCAGGCAACATTTCAGTTCCCTCTAAGAAAGGCAGCAGAAATCACGTTCTCCTGTGACTAGGGACAGTGACAGCTTCCATTAGAGAAGGGCTGGAACCAGCACTGACCCACAGAAGGCTTTATGTCCTCAGTTCTTCTGGGCAAGTGGCTCTGTGTGGCCCTGCCTGAGCAGGGGGGTTGGACAGGGTGACCTCCACAAGTCTCCTTCCAGCCATTCTGACATCTCCTGATACAGAATCCTAACACGGTTTGGGCTGGAAGGCTCCCTGAAGATCATCAGTCACAGCACCTTTGGAACACTCACACTGAACCCAAAACTGTCACTGCCAAGAGGAAACTTCCTAATCTTGATTCATTTTATGCATCAACTTCCCCTCTGAGACTCTTTAGGACTCCTAAATGAGACTGTCCAGCTGCAAACCCCCCAAACCCACCCAGACATCCAACAGGAGCAAAACATCTGCTCCTTACCTGCTCTGCCCTGCAGGAACTCTGTGCTGGAATCCAGGCCCATGAAGGCTGACGGGTCCAGAGCCTCTGCAGGAGAATACATGGGCCCCAAGAAAGGCTGCTCAGGTACCATCACAGGCCCATGTGGTGCTAAGGGAACGAAGGCCCTTGTTACTCACCAGCCCCAAAGACTTCTCTCCTGAACTGCAACACTACACAACACTTGGAAAATGGGCTCTTCTGCTCACAAGTAGTTCAGACAAATCTTGTATCAGACCTGTTAGTTCTGCTTTACAAACCATAAATTCTGTATTTATACAGAACTTTCTGACAGGGTGTAACAGACCAAACACAGGCAACTTACTTCCCTTTGGCCTTCTGCTTTCCATGAATTCCTGCTAATAATCACTTAATAATCCAGTATTAATATAAAAATGCAATAGCTCTAAACCCAAAGACCACTTTGTGGAAACAGTTCATGTCAATTTGGTTTTCAGCCATTAAGAGCACGAAAAAAGGCCTGTGAACTTACAGACATGATAATTTTCAGCACATGAGTCAAGAGAGGAAATTCCACAGCGTGGGCATCAGAAGGAAATGGTGAGGAGGGAAGGGAGGAGGAACTCACCCAGGATGTCTCTGGAAGCATCAACATGGCCCGGGAAGAGCGGCACGTTCCTCATGTCCGTGGGGAAGGATAAATCGGGCAGGTTGTCCCCTCTGTGCATGTTGAAGGGGTCTGAGGAGACACAGCGAGGTTGGTGTCACCACCCAGGGGCAGGACACGGGCCCAGGAGAACATCAGAGCAGAGGCTGAAGGTGCACCTGACCTCACCACTGTCTTCCCAGGGAAAGCTGCTCTTGGGATTAGTTACCAGGGGCAATCTCCTGCCTAATTCCAGCTTCCACCCCACGGTGACACAGTTGCCAGGGAAAGCTGACTGAAGCTGAGACCACTGCTGCTCCTGGAGAACCTGCCTCCTCCTCTCCAGGAGGAATCATCTGCCTGTGTCCTCATGGACACATCCAGGTCACTTGAGTCAGGAACAGCAGCTGAGCTCAGCTTAGTTAAATCCACAGCAGAACAAGGAAAGGTGTGCAACTCACGTGCTCTCCTCCCCAAGAACAGCTTCCCAGTAAGAACTGGGGTGATGGGCCAGTATCTTAACCAAGTTACAAGGCAGAGAGGAAGAGAACACATTTCCCAGTGTCCCAGGCANGGGGGGCTCCCCTGAGGGGCACAGGGGCACAATCCCTCCCTCTCCTGCTGCCCACGCTGGGGGATCAGCCCAGGATGTGGGTTCACACCCATACCGGGGATACAGCCCTCCTTGGGTTAGGAACTGGTGATTCCTGGCACAGCTGCCTGGCATGTGCCAGGTATCCTTGGCATTCCTCTCTGGACAGGCAGGGCTGAGCAGCCTCCTGCAGGTGAGGGACATTGCCCAGACTCTCCCACGTGTTGCACTGCCCGGGAGCCAAAGGACTCCTGGTTTACCAAATCCCTGTCACATCCCATTTCCAGACAGTGCTCAGCTTTCTCCCAGTGGAGCCCAATTAGCAGGGGCTCAGTTGGAGGCTGTTGCTCATTGCCATGCCAGCTGTGCTCCCTGCAGGGCCAGCAGCCCACCCTCGGTGTTCCCATGGCCACGCTGCCCCGAGACGTCAAAGTCAGGGGAGCTGAGGAGTTCTACACCTGTCAGACCACTTGAGATGCCAAGACAACATCTTCCCTCAGAGGAACATGTGGAATATTTTAATTTCAAGCTGTTTGGAACAGTATTACCAGGACTAAACAACTGCCCTTTCTCCAATTAAAGAAACAACTCCAAAAGCAAGGAAAAAAACCCCTCAAGTAAAATCACCATGACTGAAACCAGTTTAAGACCTAAAAGAGGTGCTGCTGTTGTTCCCTCTTTGTGCAGCAGTTGGATGATGTGGGGAAAATGAGCAACTTGGATTAAACCCTGGCTGTGCTCCAGAGGGAAACAGGGGAGAACTGGAAGAACTTTATGGTTGCAAGACACTCTATAGACATGAAACCTAAAGAAACATGTTTTCATGCAACAAATAACCTACAAATCCACGTTATTCAGCCCAAAAGATCCCTGGGTGATGGGCCAGGAATGTAAATTGTTCCTAATCAGCAGCTTTGACATCTGGCTCTTGAGCACAACACCACCAACATCCCATTCCTGCACCCACAGAGCAACAGGAGGGGAAAACCAGCACATTAGTGGCTCTTTAGTTCCAGTTTTAACATGAACCATCCCTTACCCTTGCAAAAATACACCATTTCTTCACAGCACCTCTTATAAATATGGGATTCAGATGGCAAGAAAACCATGCTTGAAGCAGGTCTACAGTACCCAAAAACACATTAAGAAGAGAAGTTCCATCCTGTTTCTCTCCCAGTTGTTGGCCCGTGACAAGTCTGGGCAGCACCCACATTTCTCAGGTGCTCCGAGAGCAATTTCCCACAGGGTTTCTCAAATTTGAGAGAAAACTGAGGGGAAGTTGCTGGGTCTAAGTTTATCTTTCTGTAGGGTTATACAAGGTTCATCTTCATCTAATTTTCAGGAGTCAGCAGCCCCAGAGCTGAGAACAGCCCGACCTGCATTGCAGAGCAGCGACGTGACAGCTGGAACTGGCCCTTCCCAGAGCCAGGGGCGGCTGCAGCTCAGCCCTTGGAGAGGCTGCCACTGAAATTCCCCGCTCTCAGGGGAGCTTAAACTGGGGGACTCCACCAAAAACTGCTCCTGACACGGAGTTACAGAACCATTAAGGCTGGCAAAGCCCTCCCAGCCCAGGAGCCC
>VXBX01005221.1:0-17243 GCA_013400415.1 Scytalopus superciliaris | reverse complement strand
CCACCCCATGGCTGGCACAGCCCAGGGGCCATTGGCCTCTTGCCCACCTGGGCACCCCTGGGCTCATGTCCAGCCACTGCCACAGCACCCCCAGGTCATTTCCCAGCTTTCCAGCCCCTCTGCCCCCAGCCCGGAGTGTTCCAGGGGGTTGTTGAGACCCAAGTGCAGGACCCAGAGTTGGCCTTGTTGACCCTCACACTGCTGACCTCAGCCCATGGATCCCACAGATCCAGCCTGTCCAGACCCCTCTGTGGAGCCTTCCTGCCCTCCAGCAGATCCACATCCCACCCAGCCCAGCGCTGCCTGTGACCTGACCGGGGGCTCACTCGATCCCCTCGGGACCACCAGCCTGGGGACAGCACCAGTGGCTGGGGGTGGAGGGCAAGAGAGACACCCCATGGGGTGGAGAGCAGGACCTGAGCACATCCCACAGCTGCTGAAGCTGGGGATGCTCTGGGTTCCCAAGCAGTGGAGCCCTACCAGCCATCTCCATGGGCTTGAACACGGGCTGGGAGTCGAAGCACAGGTCCCTCTCATCCGTCGACCAGGACTCGTTGCGGTCGAGGAACTCTTTGTAAGACATCTTTTCATCCATGATTTCTCCTGGGAATACTGAAATGGGAGAAGAAAGTGGCACGGTCAGAACACTGAAATATTTAAAACAGACTACTGCACGATGCAGGAACTGGGAAGTCAAACCAGAGACCAGAGTATTCCTGTTTTACTGTTTTGATCCAACTCTTCAAATACAAGAAACGGAATAATGGGAATTCTGTGTCTTGGTACACATGCAAGATCAGGAATGGAGTCCTAAAGCTTTGAACTGGACAGTGGAAAGGCTCAAAATTAACACCCCAACTATTGACTGTTCAGCTTTACTTTCATTTTAAGGAGACATGAATTTTTCAACTCTTCTGTGGACAACATCAGAGTCTCCAACTGATCCCAGTTCCTTCTGGAAAGAAACACAAAACCACTGACACCAATTCCCTCTCATCACCTAACACAACGTTCTCCACTCTCCTGCCAATAGATATTTTTATGCTTTTAATACTTTTCCCTTCACTTAAGCTAACAGTACATGCAAGACTGGAGCTCGGGAGAGGAAATTCAGAGTGTGCCTCAAAAGATATCCCTGAAGACAACCCTTAATTCAGTGCAAAACTGGCTAATTAAATAAAAGTTAATAAAAGAAACCTCAGTGTTAACACACAGAGGGACCAGAAGGGAAGAATTAATTAAAAACATGATGCTGGTGTATAAAAAAGCAGCAACCTGGTACCTGGAGGTACCTGGAGGAACCAGGTAGGCAGAGAGCTCATAGCAAGGTGGACAGGGATTCATAGAGACTCCCAATATTCTAATAATAATAAAGGGATTAAGGAAGAGTAAGAGGAAAAATGGCTTTAGGGTGGGTTTGGGTTTGTTTTACATCACAAAATAAGGCAATGCCACCAGTACAACCAGTCACCGGGAACAGATTTTGTTCTCAGAAGGGCAGGAGGGGATCCCATAGAGCTGGAAACCCATCAGAACCCCAGTCAACACCTAAATATTGTCCCTAATTACACCGTGGGGCTCCAGGCCCTGCTGCCCCCAAAGGCTGGGCAGGGCCACAGGCTGCGGGTCCCTGTTTGGAGCTGATAACAGAAATACCCCTTAGCTGGGACTTCCCACATAATCCCCAGGAAAGCAGAAGAATTAATGAGCTTTAACTCCTCTGAGGCACGGCAGGAAGGGCCGGGCAGGGCTCGGTGCTCTGGTGACAGGTCACAGCTCCTCCTCCCTCCTGCTGCCCCACCAAACCACCCCGCAAAGGACACCCTGGAAAAGTGCTCTTCTCCTACTGGAACTCAAAACATGGGCAATGCCAACAGCCGGGCTGGGCACTGACACCACGGAGAGAGGGGCAGAAATATGACAGATGTTATATGTGATGTTACAGGATGACCCACAGAATGTTTGGGTTGGAAAGGACCTTAAAGACATCCAGTTCCAAGGCCCTGCCATGGGCAGGGACACCTCCCACTGCAGGAATGTTGTGCTCTTACAGAAGTTCACAGTTGTAGGCAAGATCCTATAAAGATCTTGATCCGACTTCCTATAAAGATCCTCATCCAACTAAATACAAATAAAACGTGTTTATTTTTCATGCTTATACGCACCCGGAGAGCAGGAGATTGGGAATGCAAAGGACAATTCCAGCAAACACAAGATCTTCTACTCCTTGCCTTCCACGTCACCAGCACCCAGAGAAGGCACTGGAGCTGTGTCCCTGCAGCTCTGCCCATCCCTGGAGTTTTGCCTCCCCTGTGCCCCACCCTGGGAGCCCCGAGCAGTGGGATCTGGCACGGGGACGCTGCTTGGCTGCCAGTGGCGTTCAGCCTTTATTCTGCTGCATGGCTCCATTTGCCACGGTCCACTGCAGCAGGGGGGACACAGAAGGTTCCCTGGCCAGGCTCTGCAGCAGCTCTGCCTCCTCCATGTGACACAGCACGGGGCACACAGGGGGCCACAAGCCCCAATGTCCCATGGAAAATCCAGCCCAGGGAATGCTGCCCGAGCCCGGAGTGCTGGAGCAGCAAAAGGGCTCATCATTCGAGAAGGAAATACTTTATTAGTATTTTATTCTATAACACGATCTGATTTTTATAATATTTTATTTTATTTAGATCTGCAAAGTGCTTTGAAGATAAAGTGCCACTACATGTGTCAAGAGACATTATTATTATTTACGATTATTTGTGGCGCTGAACAGCAAGGGATTTAATTAGATTGCACTGGAAATTCCTCCAGACAGGAGCCTGTCATTTGTGTGTCTATAAAACTCTATTTAAAGCAGAGAGAAAAACAGGAGACACTAAAAGTCCTTGACAGAGCGAGGAAGAGCCTGGGAGCAGCTAAAAACATTCGACAAGAACGTCTTCACAGCTGATTTCTGGGCTGGACCCACACTAAGGCTGATCAGCTGTAGAGCACAGCTACTCAAACCCTAAATATTTTAAATAAATCTGCTTGTTAGACCACAGACACATACTGGCACGTTGCCATGATTAAAGATCTCACACGAAATTGGGGTGCAGAAGGTGACCAGAGGCAAAACCTCCCTGCTGGCTCCTGTGTTAGCAGGTTGTGGTCACACCTGGGAAGGAGGAGGGGAACGTCCCCCCAGCCCACACGGGCAGGAGACAGCAGGAGTTGTACTGGGAAATACTGACAGGTGACATCAGATGAAACCCAAACCACTGGCACTTTGGAAGCCCCCGCCCTAAAGCTGGTCCAGGAGCAGTTGGGAGTCACCTCTGCCAAATCCTTCCAGCTCTAAACCAAAGCCTTGCATGCTCCTCAGGCAGTATTTTCACAGCAGGTGCTAATCAAACCCCCAAACCTACCGCTGCTGCCCAGAATTCCCAGTGTAAGGAGGGGGCTGAAAGGCCAGGCTGGGAGCAGGGACAAGGCTCCTGAGCCTGGAACAAACACCCCTTCCCCACAGCCAGTGCCAGAGAGAACAAAGACTGCTGGATCAAAATAAGCATTAGCAAACCCCCCTTGCTATTCCCAAAACGTGTCCCAAATTATTTCCCCTACAGCCATAAAGTGGACACTTCAGCCTGTTTGTTGCTCCAATCCCATCCCAATATTCAGCTCCTCTTTCTCAAGCTTGGAACGTGAGAAATGGGATCCCAAGCACTCAGCAAAGGGGAGTTTTCAGCCCCTCCCAAAACACACCTCCTGCCTCCCATCTCCACACAGAGGAGCCCAACAGGAACAAGGAGAAGCCCAGCTCTTCCAAGGCCCAGCAATCCGTGCCAGCAGCAGCTCATGCTCTCTGCACGAAATGCAAATCTGGCAGATCCCACAAACCTGCACAGCAATTTCAGTGAGTATTAAAGCTCAGTGGTAGCTGAAAATCCGGTTACGAGCGCTGATAATATAACCCAGGGTAGGATTAGAGCTTACAGAGTCTTGCTTAAAGGGAAAAAAAAAACAAAACAAACCCATTGACAACGTACTTACACAGCAAACTTGCTTCTGAAAGGAAAAATAAGGATCCCATGCAAGCAGCCCCTTCCCTGCCCCGCTGCCACGGCAGGCTCCCAGCGGGACACTCAGCGGAGCTGCTGACGGCGAGGATTTGGGTGTCCTGCCGTCCCTGTGCAGCGCTCAGCACGGCCAGAGCCCCCAGGGCAGGGCTAACCCAGCCCGGGGAGCCCCCCCGGCCCCCTAAGCCTGCCCCACGGAGCGGGAGCAGAGCCCGGCACCCACCGGCCCGTGGGACATCCCCCCGGAGCGGAGCCCAGAGATCTCCCGGGAGCGAGGGGATTACCACGCAGGGGCTGCTAAGCTGGGGAGGTCACCAACCAGATCTCCAGGAGAGGTTAAGTATCTTCAAAGTGCAAGAGCGTGCAGCCAGGAGAGGCCCCTGCCAGCTCTGTGGGAAAATAGAGGCTTGAGAGCTCCATCCCCTCGCAGGGAATCTGCCCAGATCCCTGCCACGCTCCGGCTCCGACATGGATGCCAAGAGGCCTTGCTGGAACCACCACCCAAGAGCAACAGTGTTGTCAGGTGGCAGAACAGGCCACGACAACAAATTCAAGGGAATCTCAAAGGCAAATAAAGCCCACACCCCCCTGCAGGGTGTGGTATCTGCTACCTTGAAAGGGAGCTCCAGAATCAGGGAATTTCAGACTGGTTTGGGTTGGAAGAGACCTTAAAGCCCATCTCATTCCAAATGCCATGGGCAGGGACACCTTCCACTAGCCCAGGGTGCTCCAACCTGGCTTGGACACTCCCAGGGATGGGGCAGCCACAGCTTCTCTGGGCACCCTGTGCCAGTCCCTGCCCACCCTCCCAGCCAGGAATTCCTTCCCACTATCCCATCCATCCCTGCCCTCTGGCAGGAGAAAGCCATTCCCCCTGTGTCCTGTCACCCCACCCCTTGTCCCAGGTCCCTGCGATGAGAAGCAAATTAAAATCCACCAGTGAGCTGGATGGGGAAAAAGAAGATCAGGAATCTATTACAGGTCACCAGGAAGCCGCAGGGCCCTTCAGACGGATGCTGACAGCTCAAGAAGGGTTTTATTGCCTTCCTTCTGAAATTCCATGCTGTTACATAACCCGGAATGCTAAAAGAGCTCTGCGCGTACGACTGTCAGAACCGGTATCTCCAAACTTGGGAGATGCAAAGTCAGTAACTGCAAAGTTCAACACAAGGTTCATGTTTTGCCCTTTTTAAACCAATCTGCAAGGAAAAGAAGAACTGCAGTTGTGCCAGTTTCCTGCCCAGCTTTTTTCCCTCGCCTCTCCTCCCCAGGGGGACACAATCTGGCAGCGAGTGCTTCGTCATGGGCTGAAAGGCAGAACTGCAGGGGCACAGGGAGCTCTCTCCTCCCATCCTGGGCTCCCACTGCTCAGCAGGCCATGGTCCTGCTCCTGCTGGGAATGGCAGCTGCCCAGCAAGGGAGCAGTCCTTCAGCACACACCTATTTCCACAGCACTGGAACTATACTGGGTGTCGGGAGCTGCAGAGGGACTGGGGACAAGGCATGGAGGGACAGCACACAGGGAATGGCTTCCCGCTGCCAGAGGGCAGGGATGGATGGGATACTGGGAAGGAATTGCTGGCTGGGAGGGTGGGCAGGCCTTGGCACAGGTTGGGCAGAGAAGCTGTGGCTGTCCCTGGATCCCTGGGAGTGTCCATGGGCAGCTTGGACAGGGCTTGGAGCAACCTGGGACTGTGCGAGGTGCCCCTGCTTGGGCTTTTTATTTGTTTTTCCTCAGCTGAGATTTTGGAAGCCAAGTGATACAGATAAGGCAGTTTTCCTGTTTCACCTGGGGTTCCTTCCTGAAGCCTCAGGCTTTCTGCTGTCTTTGGGAGGGAATGTGCCACTGCACAGCCACAGCAAACCCCACAGACCTGTTTAAGGAGCCCACACGAGATGCAGAAGACACAAGAGAACATCTGCATGTGCAGAAACCCCAGAGCAGCAACACCAAGGCTGAGCCAGTGGGATCTCTGCCCCACTCCCTGGCTTTGGATCCAGGCTTGTGACTGAGGAGAAGGATGTACAGGAAGGTTTGTGGACACCCTGGCCAGGCTGCCTTGTCTAAAATGTGTGCAGCTGAAATGAGCAAAATTCTGAGGCCAAAGGCTCACAGTGAAGGAACCACCAGCTCCTTATGGTGGGCACGCAAGGCCTGTCCAAACCCCAGTGTGCTGGCACTGGAGAGAGCACTGGAGATCCCAGAATCCCTGAGGCTGGCAAAGCCCTCCCAGCCCAGGAGCCCCCCCTGTGCCCGATGCCCACCTTGCCCCCCAGCCCAGAGCTCTGAGTGCCACGGCCAGCCCTGCCTTGGGCACCTCCAGGGCTGGGCACTCCAACCCTCCCTGGGCAGCCCCTGCCAAGGCCTCACCCCCCTTTCCAGGGAGAAATTCCTGCTGATGTCCACCCTGGCCCTCCCCTGGCCCAGCCTGAGGCTGTTCCCCCCCCTCCTGTCCCTGGTTGTCTGGGAGGATCCACCAAGCCTCACTTGGCTACAACCTCCTTTCAGGTAGTGGTAAAGAGTGTGCAGGTCCCTCCTGAGCCTTCTTTTGCCCAGACCAAGATGTGAGGAGCAGGGGCTGGAGTCTCACCTCGTCCCTGCTGCCCAGCCGGGCCAGGGATCTCCCCACCCTTAAACACACGAGTGGGAGTGATGAGCCAACGACCCCAACTCAACAAGGGTCACCCCAAGAACAAGGGTCACCTGCCCCTCCAGCAGCCTACAGAAGCTTCCAGAGGAGCCCAGGAGCAGCACAGGGCATGAGGAAAAGGCTCCAAGGAATTCTGGGGGGAAGTGCAGCCCCTCCATGCCCAGCAGCACCCGGAGCAGGGGAGCGTGTCCCTGCCACTGCCACCACAGAGCAGTGACACTGCAGGCTCCAGCAGGAGCTGTGACCCAGCACTCTCAGCCCTCCTTCTGAGCAGGAAAAAGCTATTTTCCCCTCAAAGGGCTGCTGCCAAATTTAAACAGCTTTATCCTGGTTCAGGGAACGCTCCAGTTCAAACGCTCCATTAGAAGTTCTTCAGTGGGGCAGGGGCTGGGGCAGCATCTCAGCCGTGGCTGCTGCACACGCCGAGGAGACTGACTGTGCTCCAGATTAATCCAGGGTCAGGAAAAGTGCAGGATACTTCAGAGCAGAAGCCTTGGAGAAGAGCAGAGGCAGCAGAAAGGAACCAGCAGAAGGATTCATTCAGCAAAGGTCAGAGCTGAGCTTAATGCTCAGACCTTTCAAACATGGGCATATGGAGACATGAATGGCCACCCTCGAGAGGTCTGAGAGCTTTGCTTTTCAAGGAAAGCAGGTTTGGGAGTTCTTTTCCTCCAGGAAAACTGAATTAGTCCCTTGAACAGGGACACAAGTCTACCCTGAACCTCTGGAAAGGTGGGGAAGGATGAGAAAACATTACCAGAGACACACTGGACCCCAGACAAACAACCAGGGAGTTTGGGAAACTTAAGGGCCTGAAGGGAGAGGACATAGGGAATAGCTCCCCACTGCCAGAGGGCAGGGTTAGGTGGGATATTGGGAAGGAATTCTTGGTTGGGAGTGGGGAGGGACTGGCACAGGTTGCCCAGAGAAGCTGTGGAAGTGCCCAAGGCCAGGTTGGACGGGGCTTGGAGGAACCTGGGCTAGTGAAGGTGTCCTTGCCCGTGGAGGGGTGGCACTGGATGGGTTTTAACATCCCTCCCATTCCAAACCATTCCAGAACTCCCTGATGCTATTCCTGCTCAGCAGCAGGAGGCCCAGAAGACCCCACAGTCCAGCCCAGGGGATGTGCCTGCACCCAGACACTCTGCAGAGACCCCTGAGCTGCAGCCTGGCTGGTGCCAATCCCAAGGGGTGTGTGTGCCCACCCCCAGGGAGGGCAGCCCAGTCCACACCTCCTGCCAGCCTGCACACAGCCACTGCCCCTATCAGAGTGCCCCCTGCCCCCAGAAATCCCAGAGCCACCCAGTGCATTCAAAGAACACCTGAGCTATGAAAAGCCAGTCAATTCTTACAGAAAACATCCCCCACCTCCCATGTGGGGATGATTTGGTAACCCCTGCTGAGGAACTCCAGCCTCCTCTAAGCTTTCTGCTGCTGCACTGACACCAGAGCACGCTGACCCAAAGGCCCATGGCAGATAAAGCTGCAAAGGCTCCTGTGAGACCCCAGGGAAGCACAGGATCCCTCCTCAGCCCACAGCACACACCCCAACCCATTTCTGTTCATTTTGTGGGAAGTGCTGGATGTTTGAGGTGCCTTTTCAAGGCCCAGTTCAGACACCCCCCAGTCCCCATGGCCCAGACTCTTGCACGTGCCCGTGTGGCAGAGCCTGGGCAGAGCTGCCCACCCAGCCATCACCAGGAGCAACTGGAGCAGAAGAGCTGCCCCCACCTCCAGCTCCATTCCATCACTCCTGGGGACGTGGCTGCTCCTTCCCTCCGTGCAGCAGTTCAGCCCTGATCCCCTGCAAATCCCAAATCCCCTCCTGACAAACGGAATCAGGGCCGGGGAGGACAAGCAAAATAAACAGAAGCAGCACGCCCAGCCTCTGCTGGGCCATCAGGGGCTCCAAGGGTGTCTCTGACAAGCCAATATTTACAGGAGCTCAGAGAACAAGGTCCCCGCCGCAGCAGATGGGAAGTGCTCAGGCAGCTACTCCATCCACTAATAAGCACTTTCAAGAGCTTTTTCTCCTGCTGAGGAGGGCACAGAACTGCCTGAGTCTTTTTAAAACTTAGAGCAAATAAACTGCATTAAAAACATCCTTATTTGTGGCACCCCATCATATCCCCACCTCATTTAGTGCCCCATCACACAGAAGGAACTCGGGAGGCTGTTTTTCACTCCAGCTGGTTCTAAGATGGTTGTTTCATCACTTGTGCCAGTATCTTTTAATTAATTAATTAGGTGATAAATTAACAATGGTTCCCACCCCTAACCCGAGTGTGGGGCTTGCCCTCTCCATTCCCTGGGACCAGACAATGCCATTCCATGAGCTCCTGGCAGGGAACTCTGGCCTGGATAAAGCCTGTGCTACAACCCCGTTAAACAGCAGCACTTCTCAAACAATAAAGCCCAGAACTAAAGCAGACAAGGACCTGAGCCCTGCAGCCTTTTTTGCAACATTTTCTCCTCCATCTCCGTTTAACAGGGGTTTTTTCACTTTCTCTTATGTCTAATAAGTCAGAAATCCTCTTCTTTTCCACTCCTGCACTTCAGGACTTGTAAATCACGATGCACGATAATCTGGGGGGTTTAAATCTCTCCAGCTGTAAGTCTCAGCTTCCATTTTTATTAATTTCCTCCTTTTTCCCAGACCCTTTAAAACACTCGACACAGCCACGTTGGGAATGCTCTGTGAACTCTTGCCTGTCCACAGAAATCCCTTCCCTCCATTAGTTTTTCAGCACTTCATCTTCCCAACAGATTTAATTCCTGAGGTCCCTGACTGCTGAGATCAATTTAAATTCATTTCCCTGTTGTCCCTCCTGCCCGTTTGCCCAAAAGTATCCAATTTTACTCTATTTCTTGCTTTCCACCTTGTGTCCTCCAGCTCTCCCAAGGAAAGCCACGCACCAGGGGCAGCACCAGCTCCAGCACTGACCCTTCTCCCGGCTAAAAGCATCCCAGCTATTTATTTGGGATATTTCCACACCGTGAGCCAACCCTTCTCCCCGAGAGCTGTTGAGAAGGAAGCCACTCCAAGGACTGGGAATGAATTCTACACGTGTAGGGAAGGTGGGAACTCAGCAAAGCCTCCCTGTGGTGCTGCCCCACACTCCCCCCCACGGCACCAGTAACCCCAGCCTGGGATTGCTGCTCCCATTCAAAACTCCCCATTCCTTCTGACCTACATACTTCGGCACTTGGCTTCACGTGAGACGTGCAGGAGCCACTCTGAAGTGACAGTGTTTGCTGTCACCCTTGGCACACGGAAACACAAATCTGCATCCCACTCAGGGATGCCTCCCCTCCTGCTTGCCAGCCCCACCTGGGGGCTCAGGGGCACACGAGTGGGCTCAGGGGCACACGAGTGGGCTCAGGGGCACACGCGTGCCCACGTGCCTGGGCACAGGGGATGGTGGCAATGGCAGTAAGAGCTCGGCACGGGCTGTTTGCCCTGAGCACACCCGGGGTTTGCTCTGCTCACACACACACACACACACACCCGTGACCTACTTCTGCTCCTCCAGCGCTCCGAGGAACCGGGGGCGGGCAGAGACATCTCTGCCGCGTCTGCAGGAGAGTTCTGTGGGCATTAATTCCAGCTGGTGTCAAACTAATGACACCGGGGACATCAAAGCACGGAGCCATTTACATAACAGCGGCAGGATCTCAGGCTGTGCTGCTGTTTGCTGGGGAAGCTGCTCGGGGAAGGAGGAGGATGACACACCGCTGTCCCTGCTCGTGGGAAACCGCTCCGATTTACAGCAGAGAGGCTGCTGGTTTTCCAGGAATGTTCTGATTCCTCACCAAGGAGCTGCACGTTTTGTGGGGCAAAACAAGCCCTGCCAAGCCTACCTTCTCTCTGTAGAGCTAAGCAGCAAATCCCTTTATTCCCATGGAGAAGCCTGGAGAGAGAGCCGGCCCTGCTCTGGAGCCAGAAGGTGTGAGGGGTGTCTGAGACACCGACGGGGAGGCACCTCAGGAGGCTCCAAGAGAGGGGCTCCCCACAGTTCAGCAGTGACCCCAAAGTACAGCAACGAGGGGGAAAAATCCTCAGCTCCCCCCCACAAAGTCCCTCTGGGGGTATGGCTTGAAACCCAAAACTGGAGTTCACCACTGAGCTCAGAGACATACACTGAGACATGTTAGAACAGAATGCCAGGATGGTTTGGATCAGAAGGGGCTGCAAAGCCCACCCAGTGCCACCCCCTGCCATGGGCAGGGACACCTCCCACCAGCACAGGTTGCTCCAAGCCCCGTCCAACCTGGCCTGGGACACTCCCAGGGATGGGGCAGCCACAGCTTCTCTGGGAAATCCATTCCAGCCCCTCCCCACCCTCACAGGGAAGAATTCCCCCCCAGTATCCCATCTAAATCTCCACTTTCCCAGTGGGAAGCCACTCTCCCTCATCCTGTCCCTCCATCCCTTGTCCCAAGCCTCTCTCCAGCTCTCTTGGCCCTGCTAAACCTGCTCCTGCTCTGGGGAAGTCTCCAGTTCACTGAGGTTTGATGCTGAGACATCTTCAAGCAGCAACCTTGGCAGGACTGGAGAGACTCCCGAGACACAGAAGCAGCACAAGACCCAGAAGGCAAAAATCTGATGCAACTCCTGTGACCAGCATTTCTAAAATCAACACGAAAAGCGCAACTGGCAGCTCATTTATTTATATATTTATTCCTTTTTATCTGTAATTCTGGCCATGCAAATCTCATCTTCCTCAGCTCTCAGCTACTAAACTGGGCAAGTCTAATTTGGATCTTTCCACGATTATCTGGTTCTCATTCATACTGAACCTGAGACTAAGCTTTAGCACAACACAGCCCTGCACTAAACTGCCTGAAACTTCCAGTGACAAACATGTGAATGTAGATTTTTCTCTTTTTTTTAATTTGTTTTTAAGCAGGGTCATTTTGGCTGTAAGAATGAGACCTGGCGTCCCTAAAACCTGCGAAGCTGCCTGTGAGTGACATTTTGAAAGACAAGCTGTTTGCATCACTGGAGAACAGGAGAGTGTTAATGATGGAACAACACAGATTTTCTAGACAGAGCTTGGGAGACTTGACGTAGCTGAAAGCCAAGTATTTTTATCTGTAGCCAGGAGAAATGTTAGGGAAAGTGGAGACACAAGGAAATGACACAAAGGTAAATAAAGAGTTGGCTAAGTGACAAGTGGCAAGGCAATGTCACAAGGGGAATTATCCTCCTGGAGCAACAGAACTAGTTATTAGAATGTGAAGATCAAGGGGCCAAAATGACTCTTGCTTAATGCTTTTATTTTTAATCTTATACACCCAAAAGAGTTCTGACGAAATGGAGTTACAAGCTGAAGTCAGGGAATGGTGTTTGATGCCATCCCTGGCTTGTTTGAAGGAGTAAGTGGGAAGGTGCCCCCAGGCAGCCAGTCCTACCCTGGTAACCAGCACCTGAACCTGTCACACAGTGTTGGCCTTCAGAGACCCTCTCCCCTTGATCCAACCAGCTCTGACCCCATCGACATCACTGCACACTCCACCTGCTAACACACCATTCTGCTCTCCCACACCTGGTGCTCTCCTCCTTTAGCAATCTTGGCTTTCAAATGTAATTTTAGACTACCTGGGTGTGGATCTCCTAAAATCACAGCATAAGAGGCTGGGAGGGGACCTCAAGGACTGTCCAGCCCCAGGATTTGGGGTGTCCCAGTGCTCTGAGCTGTCCCTGCAGCTGCAGAGGGGCAGCCAGTGGGATGCTGCTGTGGCTGTGCTCCACCTGACCTGGCAGAGGTGACAGTGTGACACCCCAACTGTACAACACAACAACGATCCTGGTTTATAGCCACATTTCAACATTAAAGAAGCAGAAGCATCTTTTCTCAGAGAAAACATTCTTCCCACCTCAGGACTAGACTGAGCAGCCCAGTTTGTACTGCCTGCCTGACTGGAGGCAGAGAACAGGCAGGTAGAGATGAGATGCTGCTCCTCAGCCATCAGAAACACCTGCCCCTCATGGTCCCCGGGGTCCCTTCCAGGCAGGACACCCCGTGACTCCCCCAGCCCCTGCCCTGCTGGCAGCTCTGCTGCTCCAGCCCCACGTCTCAGCCCGGCCCTACACGGGGCAGCTCGAGGCACAAAAAGCCGAGCACCAATTAAGGCAGAATTTGTGGCATCAACCCAAGAGCCAGACACTTCCACCCCTTCTCCTCTGCCAAATCCCATTAGCAGGGAATGTCACAGAGGGATGATGAGACCCACGACAGTGCTGTGCTGGCAAACACTGCCCCTGCCCAGCTCCTGACGCTCCCACTGCCCGTTCCTGCCCGGGGAGCAGCAACTCCAATGGCTGGCTCAGGAGAGCCAAGCTCTGCTCCCAACCTTCCCACTAACTCACCACGTGGCAGCACCACAAACTCCTGTGCACTTCCCTCTTGGAGCTGGGAACAGCCACCTCCCACGAGGAGCTTCATCTGCACACATGAGAAAGGACCCCAGAAGAGTGAGATGTTGGTTTCAGTCCTACCTTCATCTCTGAGGGAACTCTCAACCCTCCGAAATGCAATACCTGGGGAATCCCCAGAAGTTCAGAATGGGCAGAGTTTGCCCAGACTCTGGTTTTTCAGGAAACCAGACCAACCTGAGGGCATGGAAAATGTAACTTCATGGAACATGAAGCATGGAGCATCCTGAGTTGGAAGGGACCCCCAAAGGTCATCAAAGTCCTGGCCCTGCACAGGTTGAACCTGTCATACAGAACTACAGAAAATGCTCTTTAAGAATACAGAGGTCAAACCTCTGCAACTCCCAGAGAGGAGCAGGGAGCTGGGGGGGGTCGGGCTCTGCTCCCAGGGTACAGGGACAGGAGGGGAGGAAGGTTCAGGTGGGACATCAGCAGGAATTTCCCCATGGAAAGGGTGGTCAGGCCTTGGCAGGGGCTGCCCATGGAGGTCTGGAGTGCCCAGCCCTGGAGGTGCCCAAGGCAGGACTGGCCGTGGCACTCAGAGCTCTGGGCTGGGGGACAAGGTGGGCATCGGGCACAGGGGGGGCTCCTGGGCTGGGAGGGCTTTGCCAGCCTCAGGGATCCTGGGATTTTGGGATTCTGTGAAATACACTGTGCCCCAGTTAAAAGCAAGAAGGTTAAACACCATAATAAGTTACACGACGAAACAACATCAACATCCCTCCCAGATATTTTTTCGGGTGAATTTTGTTTAGTCCATGCCCTGCAATCTCCTGTCACTTCTGTGCCGAGGCATTTCTAATTTCAGGGGTGCCTAAAGCATCAACTGTCTGCAGCCACAGCCACAGCCCTGCAGCTCCCGTCGCTCCCACGGGCTGTGAATCCTGCACTCTTTAGGAGCACTGATTAGAGCCAACAGCCAGATGCTGATCCAGAATCCTCCATCCCACCCGGTCACCTCCTGCAAACAGCTTATTTTGCCTTTCACTGCTGCCAAAATGTAGGGACATGTGGGAAGAGCCTCGTGCTCCGACACGGTCCTGCCCAGTCTGTGCTGCGGGATCGAGCAGCTCCAGTGAGGAGGGACCAGTCCCAGCGTACCAAGGTGAGCTTTTATCCATCACATGGAAAAAGAAGGAGTAAACACTTCAAAAAATAATCCACATTATGGCATTTTGCACGTTTGCAAGAGCAGGGTGAGCCTGGATTGCAAAGGGAGAGGGGGTTGTTGCGAGGGGACCAGGCACAGCTCCCTGAGCCCAGAGAGGATGAGGATCCTGAGCATCCCTCACATCTTGCTTCCAAGTTTTGTAACTCCAGACAGCAGGAAAGCTTCCCTGTTCTGCCACTCATTCAGAGCAATTCAGGCAATTTTCATGCTGTAGTTAACAAAAGCCTGAGTATTTTAGAAACACCAGCTCTGCAGAAGGTGCACTTGGTATTTACCGGGTGGGAGCTGGCAATGAGCTGCACAGACTGCACCAAACCAGCTGAGCATCTTTCCAATCCCTTTATTTCTCAGGGAATCACCCATGCAAGCCTAGGAGAGCTGGATTTGTTCAAACCCAGGTCCACAGAGAGCAGTTTTAGGGGGTTCAACGAGGAGCCACGAGCAGCTTGCTCAGCATTTCTCCCGAGCTTCCATTTGCTCAGCCACTTAAAAGCTACACTTGCTCCGAGGTGTAGATTTGCTCTCACTCCCAACCACCCAGGGCCTCCTGAGCAGCCTCACCAGATGTTTCTTAACTACAGAATTTTCGTTTTCCCAAAAAAAGGTCCGATTAATCCAAGATTACCCCCAGTCCCAATCCCAAGGAACGCCGTGGTCCCAACAGCTGCAGCGCAGCTATAAAAGATAAAATGCACAATATAATCAGCCTTACCCTATTTGCAGTGATGGGACTGAACTGGAAGAAGATTAAAGAGCTCAGGGCTCCGAGGGAGCTACAACCAGAGCCAGGATTAGGGAAGTTTTCTATCCCCCAGGTTCATATTTAGCCCATGTCACACGACCTCTCAAAGCCACCCCGGCACACGGTTCTTCCCCAACGTTTTGTAAGCAGGATAAACCCCTGTAAATCCACTTCTACAAGCAGAACCCCCCAGGTCTGGAACAGGACTAAAAGGTGGGAAAGGGCAGTTTAACAGGGAGAGCCTGGCAAGGAGAGCACGGGCTGGAGCAGCATCTCCCACCCAGACCCCCGTTCCCGGCAGGAGCTCCCGGCGGGGTCGGAGCTGGCAGCTGCCAACCCCGTCCTGCCCATCCTCCCCATCCCTGAGGATGTGGCACCCAATCAGTGCCCTCCCTGCTCTCAGCTCAGCAGCTGATCCCTGGGGCTCCGCCACACTCTCGACTCCAAGGCAAATATTTACCCAAGTGATCCAATGTCAGACATAAATCCTGACTGCGAAGCCAAATAATTAACCCCATCCAGCAAAAAGGTGATGATGGAGTGCTTAGAGTAAGCTTCATTTTTTCTGTCTTTTACAGTCCCGTTTGTTTTCCCCTGACAAGCCCCTGGAGCACACATGGCATTGAAATTCCCTGCATTTAATCCAAAGGGTCACTGCAAAGAGTTCTAAGCAAGGGAAGAAACACGGTGTTGTCCGAACCACTGAAGAGGGGAAAAAGAGAATGAACCTTCCCAAGCTGCAGTTAAGTTCCAGAGAGACAAATTAAAGCAGAACTGGGTAATGTAAGTGTAGGAGAAGAGCCTGACTAGATGGGAAGCAGTGAGGGCACACAGACCTCCCTGTTCTCAGCAGTAACACTCAGTCTCTCTCCCACCTGCCTCAAACCCCCCGGAGAACACCAGGATTTTAGCAAGGCTGCTCCCCCAGCCCCAGGACTGACTGCACAGGAATATCCTGGCTGCACAGGAACAACGTCCTGGGGAACAACAGGCTGATTTGCTGCAAAGGCTGGCGAGCTCCAAGGAGGGACAGAGAAAAGGCTCCACATTTTCCAGCAGGTCTCAGCCCGCACAGGTCTGCAGCACAGCCCCCCAAATCAGCAGGTTTAACTGCACTAATGACACAATAAATTCAAGGTATAAGCTCCAAAGTTCATGGCTTGAATATTTTAAGCACCAGCTACTTGCTCAGGAAATTCAAGCCTGGTAAGACCCCATTAATTCACCCAGCTGTCAGATCCCTGCTGGAACAAGTCCTGAACACGCTGCAAAACCAAAAGGGTTTGTATTGCCATTTTTTAAACCTCACTAAGCCTCACTGCTAAGCTTTTAATAGACTTCGACATATGTATGACTCCATTGTAAGCGTTTTAATTTCCTATTCAACAAGTCAAGTCAGCAACATCCACCTTTGAAGCAAAGCTGGAAGCAGAAAGTGAAAAGCCAAAGAGCAGGTTGCTGGGAAAGCACCCTTTGAGAACGACATGGCCATGGCAACAGCATTTTCTGAGGGAAAAAAGGTCCCTCCTTTTCCTTGGAGCCATCAGAGGAGCTTCCCATCATCCCAGAGCCACACCAGCTCCAACACTTACTGCCCATGCAGGCAGCCCGTGGGGGCCCAGGGTGGCACTGGGGACAGAGCAGCACAGGCTTCCTGAAAGCCCTGCATCCCAAATCCCAGCTGTTCCCTTCCTCATCCCAGAGCTCCGTTTCCCCACATCCCAACAGGGCCACGGAATCCCAGAAGGGTTTGGGCTGGAAGGGACCTTCAGGATGACTCCCTTTCCCCCCTGCCACGGGCAGGGACACCCTGCACTGCCCCAGGTGGCTCCAAGCCCTGTCCAAGCCCCCCATCCCATCCTGGTGTGCTCAGCCCGGCTGGAGCTGCAGGGGCAGAGTCCGGCTGTCCCCGAGGGCACGGAGAGTTCCAGGGAGCACTTCCACAGACCTGCCACGCTCCACTTTCTTCCCAACAAGAGAGCTCGTTACACAACAGCTTAAGCTGCTTTGATACAAACAAGAGCTGGGCCCGGGGGGAAAAGCTCCTTGAGTGTGTCGTTTAACATATGGAGACACAGCAGAGCATTTATTGGCAGAGCAGGATGGACTGTGGGGTGGAACCAGCGTTCCAGATGAGCCCAGGGTTTGGCTGATTTACACTCCTTTGCCTCATGGAGTAGGATCATGGAATGATTTG
>VXBX01005217.1:57411-68077 GCA_013400415.1 Scytalopus superciliaris | reverse complement strand
TGGGGGGCACACCGGGCATGGGGGACACACCGGGAATGGGGGGGGATACCGGGAATGGGGGGGATACTGGGAATGGGGGGGATACTGGGAATGGGGGGCACACCGGGAATGGGGGGCACACCGGGAATGGGGCGAGAATACCGGGCATGGGGAACACACCGGGAATGGGCGGGATACCGGGAATGGGGTGCGGGATACTGGTGCCGGTTCCCGGTGCCGGCCCCGGGCAGTGACGGGCGCGGTGCCCAGTGAGGTGCTGGCGGCCGAGGCCGCGTCCTGCCTGAGCCGGGCCATGGCGGCCCTGCGGGACATCTGGGAGGAGATCGGCATCCCCGAGGAGCAGCGGCTGGAGCGCACGGACGTGGTGAAGCAGCACATTAAGGTGGGAGCAGCCAGGGCTGTCACTGCCCCTCGGCCCCAGCGGCGCTGCTGCTGCTGCTGTGCCTGCTCTCCATCCCCACTCCCTGCCCTGACCCACACCTGTGCCGCAGAGCCTGCTGGACATGATGGTGGCCGAGGAGGAGAGCCTGAAGGAGCGTCTCCTGAAGAGCATCGCCGTGTGTCGGAAGGAGCTGGACACGCTGTGCAGTGAGCTCCAGCTGGGCCCCTTTGAGGTGAGGGGCTGCTTTTTGCTCCTGGGATCCTGCTGGCAGCAGCTGCTGCCCTGCCTGGGTGTCTCGAGAGGCCACAACTCACAAGGCAAATGCCTGTTCAGAACTGGGTGCTCGGCAGAGCTAAGGGCTCTATGGCTCCTTGCAGCTCAGGCTTTGGTTGTGAGGTGCCTTCCAGCACCTTGTTTTGTGCATTGCTGCTCTGTGTGCAACTTCCTGGGTAGCATCTTGCCCAGACCCACGGCTTGTGCCCCTGGACTTCACTTAAAATCCTAACACATGAACCAGGTGTGGGAGAGATGTGGAGCAGAGCTGATTAGTGGCCTCTTGCAGACAGAGGAGAAAAGCACCATCCTGCAGATGGAGAAGAACCTGCGCATGCGTGTGGAGGAGCTGCAGAAGCAGAAGCAGGACCGGAGGCAGGAGCTGAAGGCCCTGCAGGAACAGGACAGGGATTTGTGTGACATCCTGTGCACGGCCCTGTTCAGCATCGACAGCGGTGCCGTGCCCAGCCTGCAGGACCTGGACTGCTACCGGCGCCACGTGGCCTCCCTCAACGCCCTGAAGGTGAGTGGGGAGAGCGAGAGGGCTGCTGAGGGGCTCAGAAAGGGCCCAGAAGGGCCCCACTGGTTCCCAACACTGCCCCTCGCCTCCAGGAGCAAAGGCGGGAAGAGTTTGTGAGCAACAAGCGCCACATCATCCTGCTCATGGAGGAGCTGGACCACACCCCGGACACCAGCTTTGAGAGGGACGTGGTGTGCGAGAGCGAGGAGGTGTTCTGCCTGTCTGAGGACAACATCGTGGCCCTGCAGAACTTGCTGCAGCAGGTACGCCATGCACTGAGGCAGCACTGGGGCTGCTCTGTGTCCTGGCAGCATCTGCCATCACCGTGAGAGCGACCACGGCGATTTGGGCAAGGCGGTGTGTCAGAGCACCCTTTTGGGGGGGTTTGAGGAGGTCTTGGGAGCCAAGCGTGGGGCTTTACTGATGTGTCAGAGCCCAGGGGTGTACCTGACCCCCCTGCTCCCCTCCCTGCAGCTGGAGGGCCGCCGGGCCCTGAACGAGGCGGTGTGTGCGGAGCTGCGCGCCAGGATCGCCGCGCTGTGGGAGAGGCTGCAGATCCCACAGGAGGACAGAGAGGCCTCAGCTGTGCACCTGGCCGGGTCCAGAGCCAAAATCAGGAAAGCTGTAAGGATCATGCTGTGCCCAGGGCAGGAGAGCTGGGAGCAGCAGCTCCTGGGGCTTTCATGCTCCCGTTTGCTCAGTCAGTGGTGAAGGGAGTGGGCCAAATCCTGCTCTCACTGGGGGAGGAGCTGGGGCTTGGAGCTGGTGGATGCTGAATCCTTCCTCTATCTCCCTGACTTGTGCTCTGATCCTGGGGCAGTTGCAGCTGGAAGTGGACCATCTGGAGGAACTGAAGCTGCAGAACATGAAATCCGTGATCCAGGCGATCCGGGCGGAGCTGGTTGACTACTGGGACAAATGCTTCTACAGCCAGGAGCAGAGGGAAGGCTTCAGCCCCTTCTATGACGGTGGGTGCTGGCTGGGCAGGTGTGGGGAGGGTCACCAGAGGGCCCAGCTGCCCCATGACCGGGCTGTTCTGCCCTTCTAGAGGACTACACAGAGACCCTGCTCGAGCTGCACGATGCCGAGGTGGGCAAGATGAAGAGCTACTACGAAACACACAAAGATCTGTTTGAGGCTGTTCAGAAGTGGGAGGAGAACTGGAAGCTGTTCCTGGAGCTGGAGGTACTGTCGAAGCAGGAGCGTGCTGGGTCACGAGGCAGCACACGCCTCTGCTCCCATGGGCTGAGTGCTCCAGGAAGGAGCAGGAAGGCATGGGGAAGACACAGTGCACCAGTGTGGGAATGAGGTGCTGTCTTGAGCACTGGGGTGTTTTTGCAGGGCTGGCTTCTCTGGGGCCTTTACCCTGGGAGGGTGGGGGGCACTGAGTGGTGTGTTTAGGTCTCTTCTGACCCCCTTTCTCTACCAGAGGAAAGCAACTGACCCCAGTCGCTTCACCAACCGTGGGGGGAACCTGCTAAAGGAGGAGAAGCAGCGAGCAAAGCTGCAGAAGACACTGTCCAGGGTAGGTCCAGCCCTGGGGAAGGAGCTGTGGTCCCACTGACCAAGGGGAAGGGATCCCTGGGCATGGGGACACCCACATTTGGGGCGGTCCTCACACTGCCCTCGTGTCCTGAACAGCTGCAGGAGGAGCTGGAGAGAAAGGTCCAAACCTGGGAGCAGGAGTTCAAGAGGGCCTTCCTGGTTAAGGGGCAGCAGTTTATGGAGTATGTGTCAGAGCAGTGGCAGCTGTACCGCCTGGAGAAGGAGAAGGAGAAGCAGGAGCGGGTGAGTGTGGAGCTGAGCATGCTGGCTCCTGCCTGGGAGTGTCCCTTGCTCCCGCCTGGGAGTGCCAGCCTGGGGGTGTCCCTGCTGGGCCCTAGCACCCCCCACCCACTGCCCTGGGCTCTGCCTGCTCAATCCCAGCCCAGAAGCAGCAGGTAGTGGGACAGGTGCCCATTGCTGTTATATCTGTGCATGATGAGCCCCTTTCTTAGCCCCAGCTGTGCCAGAGGTGCCACTTGGCTCTGGATACCTGTAATTCTTGCTGCGTGGCCTTGCCAGAGTGTCAGCAGAGCAGTGCCCACTGGCAGTGGCACCAGCTCTGTGGTGTTTGGGTGTGTAAGCAGCAGTGTCTCCCGCAGCACCTAAAGAAGAGCCGGCAGATTGAGACAGAGATGCTCTATGGCAGCACCCCCAGGACACCCATCAAGCGGCGCATCCTCAGCCCCCACACGCCTGCCAAAGTAAGGAAGGTAAAGAGTCCCTGCAGAGCAGTGCAGCCGGACTGGGGCCCTGCCCAGAGCTGAGCCCTCGCTGGGGTGGAGCCTGGCTCAGCCACACAGGGAGGGATCGGGGTGCTGTGGCCCTGCAGGGAGGTGTCCCTTGTGTGTAACATGTGCTCTGCATTCTCCTCAGTTCCACGGCACCTCCATGGCCAGCACCACCCCCAACAGCACCGTGCGCTCAGCCTTGGGGGGAACCATCTCCCACTCGCCCACTTCTCGGCTGCCGCCCTCGGGGAAGAAGGTGAGGGGCCTTGGGGGACTCCCTGCCAGCTGGGGTGGTGCAGCTCTGCCTGCTGCCACCCTGTGCTTCACTGCTTCCCCTTCCGAGTTCCTGGTGGGCTGAAGCTCCTGTTTGTCCACAGCCTGCTCTGTGAGGCTGCTGCTGTCCAGGTGGGGCGTTTCTGGGACCTGAGGGAGGAGGAGGGTGGCAGGAAATCTTTCTCCAGCCCAGATTTCTAGTGTACCCTTGTTCCTTGGTGCTGAACTTGCAGCTTGGGGGACCTTCAAAATATGGTGGTGCTGCTGGGCAGGGCCTGGGCACCCTGGTCTAGTGGGTGGCCCCCCTGCCAATTGCCTTGGGATGGAATGAAGTGGGGATTTAAAGGTTTCTTCCCACCCAAACCATTCCAGGATTCTGTGATTCTATGCTGTGTGTTCCTGGGACCAGAATCCTGCCCCAGACCCCAAAGGGCTCCCCGACACTGCTGTGGCCCCACAGTGTGACAGGCCCTGAAGCTCCCACAGCCCCATTCCTGTCTCCTGTGACTGTTGCCTCCTCCTGCAGGTTGGCCGGGCCCGGACCCCCAGCCGCGCGGCGGCGAAGCCCCCCCGCCCCAGGCTGAGGCAGTGGAACAAGGAGAACGTGTCCCAGCTGGACGGAACCACCCTGAGCGGTGGGTGCACCCCCACAGCCCCTGCCCAGCGTAACCACAGCGTTAGTTCTGTTGCCAGCACCTATTCTCAGTTTGCGGTAATTCACCTCTTCTAACCCCAACCCCTTCCCCAGATGGCACAGGACGAATTCTCCCCCTTCCCCTGAGCACCCCCCGGGGCCGTGTCCCTGCATGGGGCAGCTGCTCCTGCCCGTGCCTGTGATTCCATAGGAAGAACTTCAAACTGGGGTTTGGTGGTGGAGGCCACGCACTGCTCAGGTCACACACAGGCTCTGAGCAGCCAGTGGGGACGTACAGCAGCACAGGGGACACCCCCGTGTGGGGACAGAGCCTGAGGCAGAGCTCTGCTTGCTGATCCCTGAGTTGAGCCTGTAAGGCAACCCTGCTTCAGTCCCACCTTCTCCTCTGGTCTCTGAGGGTGGTGGGGTGAGCAGAGCCTGCAGGGGGCTGCCCCACTCTGCCACTGGATGGGGTTTTGCTCTCTCAGGCTGGGGGCCCTGAGCAGGTTCTGTTCTTCCATTAGGATGGGCTGAGCCTGAGCTTTACCTTTGTGTGGCAGGGGATGGCCCCACGTTCTTCCCTGTGGCAGCTGAGCTGGTGCTGTGCTGCCCAGTGTGCCCTGGGGCTGGGCTGAAGGGTTCCCTGCTCCAGACTGTGCCCCCAGACTGGTGCCCAGCCTCAGATAGGGCTGGGGCTGGTTTGTCATGGAGGCAGATTCCTGCCAGGAGTTCCCTTCCTCCAGAAGCTGGACACAACCATTCCTGTCCCACTTCTCTGCTGATGGTGCCAATCTTAGGAGCTCTCTAAACATGGACAAAGAGTCAGGTTTAGAAAGGAGACATTATTTATTCTGAGCAGGGCACAAGGTGGGGGTTCCCTCAAAGCAAGCAC
The DNA here is from genome assembly GCA_013400415.1 of Scytalopus superciliaris. Lineage (NCBI taxonomy): Eukaryota > Metazoa > Chordata > Aves > Passeriformes > Rhinocryptidae > Scytalopus > Scytalopus superciliaris. The sequence goes on along the minus strand of VXBX01005217.1, from coordinate 62,830 downwards.
CCAACTATCAAAACTTTTTACTGTTTATACATTTTAGCAAACAAAGGCATTAATGTTCATTGGCTACAGGTTACATAGTTCTCTTATTAATTAGCATTTTATCTCCACTTGGCAGCCTGGGCTGCCCTCTCTACCCACCCAGAGCTGCCCCTGCGAAGCAGCAGCGCCGACCCTGCTGCCCCTCCCTCCCTTTCATCCCCCTCTCCCCCTTCTTGTTCCCACAGCGAGAACTTTCAAAGGCTTCCAGCTCTGAAAGCACCTCCCGTGTCCTCAACTCCACCACCACCACCGCCTTCCTCTGAGGCCCCGCACCCGTGGCAGCTGCTGCTGCAGGAGAATCCACCTCCACACTCCCCTTTCAGAAATCTGCTTTTATTTAAAAAATTGTTCCAGATGTTGTGAATAAAGTCCCTGTACAGCCCCCCAATCCAAGTTGGTTGTGGAAGGAGGGAGGAGGCGAAGAGAGTCGGGACAGTGAGGGGGTGTTGGAATGGGGGGTGGTCTGGCCGTGGGGCACCCGCGGCACCCCAAAATCCCCGGCAGGGATCGGGCCCTGCAGCCTCACTCTGCGTCCTGATTGGCTGGAACCGATCCGGCCTCAATCCGCCTCCTGATTGGCTGAAATTGCTCAATTCTCATTCTGTGTCCTGATTGGCTGAAAGTGTTCCAGGTTGATCCACCTCCTGATTGGCTGAAGTTTTTGCAGCCTCAAAGCGCCTCCTGATTGTTTAAAAAAGCTTCCTCTTCGATCTGTGTCCTGCTTGGCTTCAGGAGCCGCAGCCTGACTGTCCAACGCTGTGGGCTGTAAAACCCGTTTCCCATTTCACTGATTCCTCCCACCCCAGTACAGCAGGGCCCATCATGGGAACAGTGACGTGGGGTCACAAATACTGTGGCTCTGAGTATTCACCCCATTTCTCCTTCCTTTTCCCCACCTTCAACACTAGTCATGATGTCACAGAGTCCAGGATACCCCTGGGGTCGGTTGGGGCCCCATCGTGGCTGTGTCCCTCACCAAAATTTCCTCTGCACTGCCTCGAGGAGCAGCCTTGGCTCTCTCAGCCAGAACACCCCTGAGTTATCACTGTATTCACAGAAACCCCAAACACACCCCATGTGGCCCCTTATCCCAGGATGGTCCCACTGGGGCCAGGGGGTGCTAGAAGTCCTTCACACACACTGATGCCACAGCCACTATGGAAAAGTGGATTTAATAAACACATACAGCCCTACTCTGGGTGTTCCCAGACCCAGTAAAGCTGCAGCTCTGCTCCAGGGCCCAAGATCAGGTCACTGTGGGCTAAACTCGGCCCCATCCTGTGCAGGAGGGCAGCCTGCCCTAGCCCTGAGGGCAGAGTGGTGTCGGAGCTCGTCCTGCAGAGCAGAGCTCACCCTCATCCTCCTTCTGGCAGAAGCTGTGACTGGGGAGGGGCTCCAGGACCCTCATGACTCCAGTACACGGACGTAGGTGGTCCAGGGCCCACACACCACCTCCTCTGCCCGCAGCCCCTCAGCCACCAGGTGCTCGACACGACGTGGCTGATCAGAGCTGGCACTGTCCCCGTGTCCCAGCTGTCCATATTTACCTGCAGACACACAGGCGTGACATAACGTGGCCCTGGGGCCTGACAGGGTGATGGCTCCTGGGAATTTGTGGGGAGGGAGGGAATGCAAGAGCCCCCTGGTACAAATGGGCCCCTCACAAAGAGAAAAGAGCCAAGGGTGAGGGAGCAGGAACCAGGAGCTGCTCCTGTGGGGGTTGTAAGGCCTCGAAGCCAAGGTGTCACTTACCCCAGCCCCAGGTGTAGAGTTCCCCACCTCCTGCAAGCAGGATGGCACCATCAGCCAGTGCCTGGTGAGCCACAGCCCCCCCACTCCTGGGGACACTGCCCCACCAGGCACTCACGTGTGACCACGGCCGTGTGTCGGGACCCGCAGCTGACCCCACTGACCTCCAGGTCCTGTGGCAGATCCAGCAGCGCTGGAAATGCCTGGATGGAGATGAATGTGGTGTCCTTGGCAGCCGACTGCTCTCGGCAGGGTATAATCCTGGTGTTCCCTGTGGAAGAGTTGACTCCCAGCTCCCAGGAGAGACTGGGCACCTCCACTATCCCCTGCAGGTTCAAACTGCACTGGCCCTGCATTCAGCAGTGCAGGGACCCGGCACCCCCTGCCCCAGCCCAGCTAGAGCACCCACCTGTGGCCGCATCATCCTGAGCCCGCTCCTCTGCCAGTGCTTTGGAGGGCAGAGCTAGCTGTCCTGATTCATTCCAGCCCCACACATACAGGTCTCCTGCCTCTGCAGGGTAGAGGGGAAATGCATCAGGCAGAACTCCGCCCCGAGAGGCAGCACTGGGTGCCCTGGGGGCACCAGCACCCCATCCCCTGTCCCTGAGGCAGATCCCACCAGGGCTGTACGCTGCCAGCAGTGCCCTGATCCCCCATGCCTGGCCCAGCCCCTCACCACTAATGCTGGCCGAGTGCCACCCTCCAGCTGCCACCTCCTGCATGGGCAGCCCGGCCAGCGCCTCCACCAGCCGCGGCTGCAGCTCTGGCTCCAGCATCCCGTGTCCAAGCTGCCCGTGCCTGCAAGGACACAGAGACAGACAGACAGACAGACACCCCCACGTGCCGCTGCCTCCAGCCTTCATGCCTCCTGCCCACACTCCCCACCAAGCCCTTCCTGCCGCGGCTGGCACAGCCCCAGCTGGCCAGGACCACCCGAAGCCTGGGTGCCCAGGGCTCACGTTGGGGCAGGGGAGGAGGATGCTCCATGCCCCGCAGCTGGGCGAGCTGCAGCAGGCATGGCACTACCTGTGAGACAAGTCTGTGTTATCGCACAATCAGCACGCACTGTGAGGCCATGACACAACTTGGGAGGGATCAATATTTTTATGAGTCAGTGCAGCGATCAAGGGATTGATTATGGAGCTCGTTGGGCCATTCTGAGCCAGCAAACAGCAGTATCAATCAGTTTGGCCCCAAGTCTGGAAGCACAGGAGGGATCCCACCACTGAGAAGTTCAGGCTCATCCTGGAATGGCACCAGCTGCCAGCACAAGCGTTTCCAATGGTTGGCAAAAATGAGGGCAGGACCCAAAGATACGCCCTGAGGTGCATGAATCCTCCCCACAAGGGTGAGCCATGACTCCCTGGGTCAGTCAGATACAGGGCGGGGGCACAGGCAGCACCAGCCATGAGATGACGCAGCTCCCAGCACCATTCAGGCTAGCAGAGCCCAAGATACTGAGAGGAAGAGTTAATTCCAGGAATAAGGAAAAGCTGAGCACTGGTGGGAGGGCAGTGCCCAGCACCAGGTTCCAGTTACAGCTGGGGGTCACTGAGGAGCAGGGGCAGAGAGCACCAGGGGCTTCAGTTGTCAGCAGGGGGAGCTGGCAGGAGCTGGCAGGAGCTGCGGGGCTGAGAGGAGCGGCAGCGCCGTCTGGGGAGCATCAACATGACAGCCCAGGCCGCAAAGAGCTGTGCTGATGCAAGGCACTGGGAAGGATTTTCGACTTCCATAGAGGGAATCTGCAGAGGACTGAGGCAGAGATGCTGAGAGCCGAGGGACAGGGAAGGGTATACTGCAACAGAAAAGGGGCTCCAGGCATTCCCTCCCGAGAGGGAGATGGTGATCACAGCCAGCAGCAAGGGAGGGACTAGGAAGGGGTGAGCTGGGCCAGCACCTGGCTGTTACACAGCAGAACTGTCACACTGCAGGACACAGCTGGCAAGGGGATGGGTGAGCGGATACTCAGCCAATGATGAATAACCAAATTCCAGAAAGATTATACCAAAGTACACGTTCTGACGTGTAGAAACCTTTCCTCTGAAGGGAAGGCAAGAAGGATAAAATAATGTAGTGTCTGCAAAGCAACAACTGCTGATGTGAACTGAGTTTTGTGTTTGCCATGTGTTTGTTACCAGCAGGCCTAGAGCCAGTGGCTGAGAAGGGACTGGGGAGTGAAAATCTCCTGAGAGATGAGGAATAGGGAGGGCACTGGGCCAGGGCACGCAGCTCTGTGACACTGACTGATGGTCAGTGCTGGGTTTGCCTTCCATAAGTGGGAAAAAAAGAGAACCCAGCACCCCTTCCACCCTACACACAGGAACAGACAGTTCCCACGGCCAGGCTGCATCATGCACCAGCAGAACTCAGGGATTCAGGGCAAGGGGACCTCTGGTGCCTCCTGGGAAAACCTGACTTGGACAGCACGTGCACAGGCAACCCCCAAATGAACAAACACCTTTGTGAGAATAAACTGAGCAATGCTGCTGGCTGCTAAATGCATCCAAGTTCAGCTGCTGGCAGATGACATGGGGCACCAAGGCTGGAGGCTTTTCCCAAGGAGTTCTGTCCTCTCCCATAGGCTGTAACAGAGGGAGTTGGCACTGAACTGTCAGACTGATGGAACCAACCTCCAGCTTGGAAACCCAGACCTTTTGCTGGGGGCTGGTGTTGTTAACAGAGGAGCAGGGACAGAGCAGGGACCTCAGTGGTCACACAGAGAGACCCAAGGGTCCTTGGAGGCTGCCCTGAGGAGGCCACAAGCCAGAGTGGCTCCTCCAGGAGCCACAGCCCTGGCACCCACAGAGGAGACAGAACTGCTCACGGGACCAGCAAGAGGGGCCCCAGTGGGAACCGGGACACTGCCAGGCCAGTACACCCTGTGAGAAGCTGTGAGCCGGGCTGCCCATGCCCGGGGGATGTGCTGGTGCCCTGCAGGACCCGGCTCAGGCAAGGGACAGATCCCATCAGCATCGGGGTGAGCACAGGGCACCTGGAGCTAGTGCCCCAATACCACTGCCCCACAGCCCACCTGCACCCCCAGGGAAAAATCAGGAAGGGGATCCCAGCCCCATCAGCATGTGAGGGCAGAGGGAAGGACTGTAACACAGCAGCACCTGTATGTGATCCAGATGGCTCACAGGTTATTAACTGGTCAGTAACTGCATGTGACACAGGGAATAACAGGGGATATGGGTGTAAGGAGCAGGGTGGTTATTAGTGAGTTTACTGCTGTTCATGTAATCACCTTACTGCATGGACTCATTAACCAGCACTACAGAGACCTGAACTGGTGTGTCTAAGCCTGCGGGCTAATGGGGGGCTCAGTCCCTACGGTGACCCCCCCCCCGGACACCCTCTCACCTGCGCCCCCAAAGCCCCTCCTGTATGCCCCACACCCATCCTGCAGGCCCATCACTCCCTCAGCACCCCCTCAGCACGGTGTTTACCCCGGTGCCCCGGCCCCGCTCACCTGCCGCCGCCCCAGGTGAAGATCTCGCCGGCGGTGCCGAGCGCCACGGCGTGCTCCGTGCCCAGGGCCAGGCTCCGGGCCCGCACCCGCGCGGGCAGCGCGGCGAAGAACGGCGGCCGCGGCCTGACGAACCCTCCGGGCAGCAGCGGCAGCGGCGGG
>VXBX01005217.1:17734-49549 GCA_013400415.1 Scytalopus superciliaris | reverse complement strand
GGGAGCTGGCCAGGCTGGAGAGGTCCCCCCCGGTGAGGGCCTCGAGGGCCCGCTGGGAGCAGCAGGACTTGAGGGCGCGGGGGCCGGGCTGGCAGCAGTAGCGGTGGCCAGGGGGGTCGGTCAGCCGCGGGCAGTGGAAGCCGGGCCGGGAGTGGCCGTCAGGGCCGGCATAGCCCTCGCAGAGGTGCAGGTTCTGCGCTGAGGCTGTGGTGGGTGGCGGGGGCTTGGAGGGGGCCGGGAGCGAGTCCCCACTGTGGGCACGTCCGAGCCACACGGTGCCAGCGGGACAGCCCCCCAGCTCCAGCCAGGCAGCCCCTGCAGGGACACTGCAGAGCAGAGCCTGCCCAGGCCTGGCAGGGATGGGCCAGGGGCTCACTAGCCCCAGGGGACCTGCTAAAATGGCACAGAGGCCCCCCCAGCTCAGCCCCCAGGCTGGGCTCCAGCCCACCGGGCAGCGCTGAGCGCAGACCCCAGCACTGCCCGCTGGCAGCCACGGCCCCGTGTGTGCCGTGACCTCGGCAAGGGCAAACATGAGTGAGGAGGGTGATCGCGGCAGCAGGGAGGGGAAAGCCCCTGGGAACATCAGGTCAGCACCCATTCCCCATGCTGAACCCCTCCCTGTTCCCCATGACACCACAGGGACAGCACTTGCACCCCACAGATACGCTGCAGTGGGATCAAACCCCAGCACCACCACACCTGGGCCACCATCCCCCAGTATGAATCACCACCTCCCAGCACAGACCACCGCCTCCTGGCACAGACCCCCCAACCTCTGCTCTGGGGTGGTCAGGGAGCAACCCCCAAGGGACAGAGCTCCATCAGCGATGGGGAGGATGGGTTCAGGGAACAAGAGGGGCAGGAGTGAGGCTGTACCTGTCCCAAGGATGCTGGGGAACAGAGCCGTGGTGAGGAGCAGTCGGAGCAGGAGCCCACCCAGCATCATCCTGGCCGACCCTGAGCAGAGGCAGCTTGGGCTCCAATGGAGGCAGAAACCACAGCCACTCCCGCTCCCGCCTCCATCAGAGTCCATCAAGAGCCGCTCAGAGCCATTAGAACCTCCTGCACTCACTCAGGCTCAGTCCGCAGGGACCAGGGCGGAGGCGGGAGCATCAGTAATGAGCTTCTGGGGCCAGGGGCAGCATGGGCCAGGAGTTCCTTCCCCACCCAGCCATGGGGCAGCAGCTGTGGGGTCCAGGAGTTACGCCGAGGGTTGTGGGCCAGGCCAGGGCATGGGGCCAGGCGGGGGCAGGTGTCTTATGCTGCACTCCCTCAGTACCCATTGCCTCAGCACTCACACCCAGGCAGGGTCCTGTGCCAGCCCCCTGGCCTCCTGCCAGCTGTGCCATTAATCAGGCTCCAGCAGAGGGTCCCCATGCCAGGCATCCCTGGGCGCTGCAAGGGGCTGGTCCATGCTGGCTCCATGAACTCTGCCCCTTCCAGGGCTGTGGGATGCAGGACCATGGTCAAGCCCATAGTGTGCAGATGTGCTGGAGGCTGTGCAGGAATTACGGAATCACAGAATCATTTAGGTTGGAAAAGACCTCTAAGTTGATCGAGTCCAACCTGAAACCAAGCCAGAGGTGAGGCAGCTCACCCAGTACTCCCTGCGGCCCTCCCTGCTGGCAGTAATTAGCCCCGGGGGCCAGGGAGCATGGCAGTCCCCACGGTTCCCACAGCAACTGGGAGGATGCTCTGGTGACATGGCATTGGCACCCGCACCTCAGCTGTTGCAGCCTCAGCAGAGACTGGACTGCCAGGCTCACCCTGGAATAGGGATAAAGGCTCTGGATTTGAGAGAGGCATTTCCCATGCTTACCCCAGTCATTGCTGCCAGCACAGGGAGCTGCCTGACTCCTGTACCCCTGGCTGCTGCCCCCAAGCACAGCTGGGCTAGGCCCTTCCACTGGCCTCACACATGTCTGCAGAGCCCCATGCCCAGCTCAGACCTGGGAGCACTGGCAGTTTGGGGACCTCAGGGAGCAGAGCATGGCACAGCCCTGGCAGCCCACCCAGACTGACTGGCCATAGCTCCAAGCCAGCCTCCCCCAGCCTTGAGGTGATATCCCGACTCCCCTCAGTGCACTGTTCCCACTTCCCTGCATGAGAGGCACAAATCACACACAGACCAGGGCCCTTGGAAACAGCCTCATGTTTCCTACGAGCTCCAGGTGAGCTGCCTCTAGTCCACAGCACCTCCCCAGGCAACTGCCCAACACCACCAATCAGCCCTGTGCTGCCATGCCAGTTAAGGGGAGCCCAGCACGGGCCTCTGCCCCAGTCACTGGGGTGGCCACACTCCCGGGCAGCCTGTGAACATGGCAGGGCAGCGGTGCCCATCCTGACAGTAGCAGAGCCTGGCCCACTGTCCCTGCCAGCCATGCTCAGCCCACCTGGCACCATATCCAGCAGCCTCCACCCAGCCCTGCCACAAGCAGTTCATTCCAAAATCTATCTGACAACGTGGGACTAATAAATTAGAAGGCAGCAGCAGCCTCTGCAAGTCCGGCGCCTCCTGCCTGCGCCCACCATGGTGCTGCTGGCCCCGCTCTCCTGCAGTGCTGGTGCTGCTCCCACGCTGCCCAGCCTCTCTGCTCCTCTCCTGCTCCACACACTACCCCAAGCGGACGCGGAATGTGGCAATTTCCATGGGGTCCAGGCGGATGTTGGTGCTGTTGGAGGCCGTGCCCAGTGGGTACATCAGCGTCAGTGAGGTGGGCTGCAGGGAGCCCAGCTCCAGTCCCTGGAACAGGCTTCCCAGAGCCAGCTGGGGAGAGAGGAGGGAGAAGAGGGGGAAGTCTGGGTGAGGATGTGATGCCTGGGGCAGCACAGTGCCTGGGGCAGCCTGACATGTGGCATGCCAGCCTTGTCGAAATCCCAGCCTGGCTCTGACCCAGTGTGGGTGTGGGGGAGCCTGGCCCTACCTTGCCCTGGCTGGTGGTGCAGTTGAAGCCCAGGTTCTTGGCCTCTAGGCTGCAGTCAAAGCCTTTGCGGTGCAGAATCAACGCTGCCTCAGCCGAGGGTGTTGAGTCATCCTGGGGGAGCCAGGGTGTGAGGCACAACACTGGGGACAGCCGGGGCAGGAGCCCCCCAGACTCCTGGCACCCCCGGGCGTTAGCTCACCTCTGCCTGCAGCGTCCGCAAATTGAGGATGTGGAAGTCACAGGGCAGGGTGATGGCAAGGGGCATGAAGGAGCGCAGGGCTTGCAGGGCCAGCTTCTCCAGCACCACTGGCATGACCAGGGGGTCAGCATTCAGGTGCATGGAGGTGAAGTGACTCAGCAGGGAGGGGAAGCTGATGGGGCGTTCATCCTGCACCTGTCAAGGAGCACATGAGTCAGCACAGGCCTGGGGAGCTGCAGGGCCAAGCAGAGCCTGGGCAGGGCCCACGGAACCACTGCTCTGGCAGTGCTCTGAGACCAGGCACCTGCAAGCACAGGGCACCCAGAGCTGCACCTGCCCAGGCAGGACTCCCTTTTCCCAGCACCCAAACAGGACCCCAGCTAGACGATGGTCAGACTACAGACCTGCTACGGGCCTGGCTAGGCTAGGGGCTAGCAGCTAGTGCACGAGACAGGGAGCGACAGTGGGGCCAAGCCGGCCATTACCTCAGGGCTGCCAGTCCTGGAGCCAGGGAAGCCCAAGGCTTTAAACATGGAGACCAGTTTGGAAAAGAAGCCGGAGCTCTGAATGGGTGGCACGGCACAAGCATAGAGGGCAGCAAGGGGATGGGACAAGAACACTGTGATTATAAGGGCAACGCCACTCCACAGGGACAGACCCCACTGCACATCCTGCCCTCCCTGCACCCCCTACTTCAGCCCCACCCCTCCCCACTGCCAGCACAATGGGACAGGAGGGGAGCGGACACTGAATCCCATCACAAGTGTGGCTTTCTGCGTATGCCTCCACCCTGCTCTGTCCCAAGGCAGAGATGGGCATTCCCATCCTGTGGCCTCACAGCCCAGGCACCTTGCTGGCGGTGGTGCGGTGCTCTAGGAGGAGCCGGAACCGGTTGCAGGTTCGCTTGTTGTCCTTCAGCCCCTGGCCCAAACCCCGGTTGTCATCCTGCATGAGACGCCGGTCCAGGATCACCTCCAGCTGGCCTGTGAAGAGTGGGTCCCCATGCCCTGGGTTTTACCAGGAGCCAGCTGCCCCCCATGGTACAGAGCCCCCAGAGACAGCAGGACTATGGCACTGGCATCCTGTGCCCAGCCTGCAGCACCTGCTCCCCTGCAACCCCTGGGGAGGGCAGCCCCAGCTCCACAGCAGTTCCCCAAGGCATAGGCCCCCAAGACACAGGCCCCCATCTCACCACTGCTGAGGCTGGTGACTCCCAGGGCCTGAGCTGTGAGCAGTGTCAGGCGACTCTGCATGTCCTGGATGTAGGCCATGGCAGGCATAGGGTAGAAGTTGGCCTGCAGTGGCAGCTTCTGCTGGTACCTGCGGGGCTGAATCTGTCAAGGGACAGAGATCAGTGGCCAGAAGTGGCTCCCACGGTGCCCAGTGCTGGGTGCCAGGGAACTGCCTTGCTGTGAGCAGGTGCCATTCCTCCCCAGGCTGCCACATACCTGGAAACCATTGAGGTCCGTGAAGAAGGTGTTGTCACTCTCAATGTCAGTGCTGAAGCGCAGGGACAGCTCCTTGTTGATGTGGTCACGGATATCCACCAGGCAGGACACATCCAGGGACAGGCCCTCTACCCCTGCAGGTAGGTGGTGAGGGACTGGGCCCTACAGGCAGCATTGCCCAGCACCCCCAGGCCAGTGGCCCCGCAGCACAGCCTCAGGGTCTCACCTGGCACATTGTACAGCCGCACCACCGTCTGAACATGCTGGTAGTAGCTGGCAACCTCTGAGAAGAGGGGTCCCTCCATCACCCGCACCACTGCAGGGTTCTTGGGGACATAAGGCTGGGGGGAAGGAGAGCTGCACTGAGGCTGCTGCCTGAAGACAGTCCCACAGGCACAGCTGCCCAGGGCAGACCCTGTACCTTTGCTTCTCCATCAGGCAGGAAGAGGTAGGCCCCGCTTTTGTCCTTGGAGCTCCTGGTGCCATAAACGAAGAACTCGCTGCTCACTCTGTGCCCCTGTTCCTCCCCAGCTCGGCGTATGCTCTGCAGGCATGGGCCGTCACAGCCATGAGTGCACGAGGCAGAATGGTGTGCCCCTTTCTTCCTTCACTCCAGAGCCCCACACTCACCTGCAGCAGGCCCGAGCGCCCCGAGAAGCAGGCCTGCAGATGCTGGTTCTCCAGGCAGAAGTCGTTGGCAGCAGCTGGGAAGACGTGCAGGGGAAGGGCCTCGGGCTTGTGCACGGGCAGGTCCTGACCGTGCAAGTACAGGCGTGTGGAGGACCTCAGCATGGCATGGCTGTCCAAGGACCTGTGCAGCTGCAGCACACGCAGACCCAGCGCGGGCAGGCGGGCCAGGACAGACACCTGCAGGCAGTGTGGGAACCTGAGCCAGCCCCTCGTGCCTGGGGGCAGGCTGGGAGTCGGTTAGGAAAAGACCCTGCTTGGCACTGTGGGGCCTCAGCTGAGGGGAGACATGCATGGGGGCCCAGCAGTTTTACAGCTGTAGGAGCTTGTGCTGTGGGGCAGGGACAGTGCAGGGTGTCCTGTCGGTGTGCAGGGGTGGGAGGCTGGCATACATGGGATGGGCAGGCTAAGGATGGAGCAGGCAGTGGCACCAGGGCACCCCATACCTGATAGACGTTGGGAACCACTTCAGTGGCAGAGCTCCAGGTCACACTGAGCTGGAAGGGCAGAGGCTGCCCCTTCTCAGAGAGCACACGCACATGTGGGGAGTCCACCAGCACTGGCACCACACTCAGGCGTTCCTGCTCCAGAGGGTTGAACACCACCAGAAACCTGCAAGGGGTCACCCAGGGATGGCATGCCAGCCCCACAGTGTCCCAGATGCCTAATGCCCCACGCTACCTCTGGGTTCACTGCACCCACCCATGGCTTCACAGCATCTCAGGTACTCCCTCACTGCCTCCCCACAGCCCCACACGTCCCTAGAAGCAAGGCAGGAGGCCCTACCGGGGTGAGGTGTTCAGTTTGACCACAGTCTTCTCTGGGAGGGAGTCCTGGCTGGGGCGCATGTCATCCTGGAGAGGGGAGCAGTCAGAGCTGAGGTATGCCCACTCCCTGTCAGCCAGGCCCAGGAACACAGGCACAGGCTGGGGCCCTCTCCCCAGCCATCCCTGCATGGAGTTGTGCTCCAGAGGGCACGGGGACAGTGTAACAGGGTGCAGGGAGCCAGGGGTGCTGCTCACCATGCCGAGGAAGGGTGCAGCAGGATCATGGTGGTACGTGTCCTTGTCCGCCAGCACAAGGTAGTGCGCAGCATTGCTGATGACGCGCTTGAGGTTGGTGAGGGAGTGGAGCAGCCTGGGGCACAGGCAGAGTGAGCAACCCAGAACCATCACCCCCCATTTGTCCTAGCAACCCCCCAACACCCCCACCTCTCCCCAGGAAAGGAGTCCCACAAGACCCCCACACCCAGCCACCCTCACAACCCTGAGCCCCCCAGCCCCTCCCTGCTGGGCCCCGAGGGTGCCCCAGCCCCTGCACACACCGGACTCCGTAGTCCATGGCCACAGCCTCCTTGGCAGTGCCAGCGATGGCGTCGTGGTGCTGGAAGAGGCCCAGGTTGCGGCGGGCATTGGTCAGCAGGGCGTAGTCGGAGAGCGGGTACCTGCCATCGGCACTGGCACGGCGGGCATGGGCAAGTGCCAGGCTGTACAGGATCTCTGCCCCCCTGCATAGGGACAGGGTCACAAAGGGTCCCTGCTCCAGTGCCCCAGTGCTGTGGGGGCTGGCCTGGAGGCGCCAGCAGCGGCACACACTCCCCTGGGGCTGGGCAAGGGTTTGGCACTGCTTGGGCCACCCCAGTGCATTGGTGACTGGTGCAGATCCGGGGGCTGCCGAAGCTCCTGGATGCTGCCTGATCATCCCTCACTCATGCCCCTGCAAACCCCCCATGCCCCACAGCCCAGCCCACTGCCACTCACCGGAGGTGGGCCTCCAGCACCCGGTCCATGCTCTTGTAGAATGGCCGTGAGGTGTAGTATCCTGTCCAGTAGTGGTCCTCCCGGTCCGCATAGGTGAAGAAATCCCCAGTCAGCACAGGGAACCCAGGCGGCCTCATCCCCGGCACAATGCCCACCTTCTTGTACAGGGCATCAAAGTAGTCAGAGAGCGTCCCAAACTGCGCCTGAAGGACAGCATGTGTGGCCCTGAGCTGAGGCTCCCACAGTGGGGACTCCTATCATCCCTCCAAGGATTTCCCACCCTCCAACCATACTCTGTTGTGGACTCCTGGTGCCCCAAGCCCCACCAGAGATCCTCACACACACCTGGACGTGGAGGTCAGGCTGGGAGTTGAGGAAGTCGAAGATGCGCTGGTAGTTGAGGAACTGGGCGTCCCACTCCTGCGGCTTGTCGTACCGGAAGTCATCCCCCAGGGGCACTAGCAGCACCTTGCTGCGGTACAGCTTGGACTTCTTGCGGTACTGGTCCAGCAGCAGCTGAGCCCTGCGTGGGGGCTGAGGCATGAGGCTGGCCCTGGACAGCCCAGCGGGCTGGGAGCCGTGTGCCCCTGCCCCTGCCGCACTCACCGCTCCGCCACGTTGGCATCGGTGATGGCGCGGGGAGGCACCTTCCATGGGCAGTTGATCCGGCCTCCGGGCAGGCGCTTGAAGTCGAACTGGCAACAGATCTTGGGGTCCGGCCCACAGGTGTGGGGCACATCATAGCTGTAGAAGGGCATCATGTGGCAGAAGATGTCCGTGCTGGCATCTGGATCTGTGGGATCAAAGACAGGTGAGCACCAGCAATGGCTCTCCCTTGCCTATTCCCAAGCAGGGGGTCCCAAGGATGGATGTCAGACAAAGAGTTGGAAGCTCAGAAGGCACAGCAGCCTCCCTCAGTGTGTTGGGCACAGAGGCAGTTGGGGAGTCACCCTGGGGCTGTCCCGTGGGGCAGAGCCAATGCCTCCTGGTGCTCAGCTCATCTGCAAAGGAAAGTGGCTGGCAGCCATTATCTGCTGCCATCCACCCTACAGGGCCCCCTCGGCAGTCCTCTCCTGGCAGCCTCTCACCCCATGTCTGTCTCCACATGAACTCCAGGTTCTGGGTGGCAGCAAAGTGCTTCTTGATGGCATAGTGAACACGCTGGATGAGCATGCCTGTCATGTTGGAGCGCTTCAGCAGGTAGGGCATGGTGGAGCTGTACCCAAAGGGGTCCACGGCCCAGCCCGACCGCGGTGTCACACCTGGGGGTACAGAGACCCATCAGCCTGTGCTGAGCCAGCAGCACCTCCTGTGAGGAGGGTCCTGCCAGAGCCAGGGTGCCAGTCAGCATTGTGCCTCTCCTGCCCGGCACCCACTCTGCTCTCACCAATGTTCTTCTCTAGCCATTGGTGCCCCTCGATCATCTGGTCAATCATGGCGAAGTAGTGGGAATTGGCCTCATCGGGCATCACCCAGCCACCCGTCACCATCTCCAGCTGCCCGTTGCCCACCAGCCTGTGAGGGGGACACTCGAGATGTGACCAGAGCCCTTCACCAGCCACATGTCCATGGCAGAGTCCTCCTGCCTTGAGCCACCTAGGGCTCACCTGCAACCCCCACAATCACCACTGCCATTCTTCACTACCCATGCTGTCTCCACACAGAGAGACCTCCCTTCAGAACCTCATGCCAGCCAAGGCTCCTCCCAGAACCCATTCGCACACAGGAAAACACCCTCTGCTATGTCCTCCGTTCCAGCCTTCTTGAGGCAGGGGGCAGAGAAGGGAGCCCTGTCCCACCATATAATCCTGCTCTCCAGGTCTCCAACCACTCCAAGGGTGCCCTGGGCCTTGCACACAAGTTGCTCAGCCCAATGAGCACAGGCAAAGGTGCAGGGTGAGACCTGCCTCCATCCCCTCAGCCCCAGCTGCAGAGACCCCAGTTGTGGCAGCAGCTGGCTCTCACCCCTCACTGCAGTGGCTCTGACATCTGGTGGCACTGGGAAACTGCTGGCAGTGCCAGAGCACCCCACGGTGAGCAGTGTAGGACCCATGGCCACTGCGCTGCAGACAGGGCAGCCTTTCTGTCCCCAGGGCTCTTTCCTGCCCTACCTGCGCACTGCAGCCCGCTTCTGGGCACTGATGTTGTCCCACCACTTGGCAAAGAAGGAGATCTCAGACCAGATGAAGCGCCGGCGCGGGTCCTCCTGCATCTTCAGCACCATGCTGTTGAGGATGTGCTGTGTCTGGTCATAGTAGTACTTGTCGAAGGTTTTGATCCAGCCTGGCAGCACAGGTGGGGGTCACTGTGGGGGGCCCAGTCCTTCCCTGCCGGCACCACGGGGCAGCAGGGGCTGGACCAGCCCTTCCTCTCCCCTGCTGCTCACCGGGGTCGTTGTGGGAGTGTGGCACCACAAACACCTGCAGAGGCTCCGTGTCCCACTCGTTGGGCTCATAGGTGATGTCAAAGCCCTGCTTCCAGACACCACCATCTTGGTTGTCAAAGGGCAGCACGGAGTACACGGCCAACATCTGTGGGTGGGAGACAGGGTTGAAAGACCCACAAAAGAGAGAGCTAGGACCCCATGGATGCCCAGGTATGGACCCGTTGTGCTAGCAGAGCCACCAGTCCCTCACCTGCAGGTCTGGGGCCTGTCCCTTGCCCCCCATGGCAAACTGGCAGTCCTGTGGGGACACGGAGAGGAAGCTCGGGCGACTCTCAGGGGGCAGCACCCAGGAGCCATTTGGGGGGTGATGGGGCAATGCCAGCTGCCCCTCTGCGTGTGCCGTCAGCTCCAGCACCGAGTCCTTGATGTGGCTGATGATCTCATGGTTCTCCTCCAGCAGCTGCTCCAGCTGCTCGATGCGGTTCTGTAGCACCGAGATCTGGCTCTGGGGGGACAGAGGCCACAGTGAGGGGCAGGTCACCCACAGCTGTGGGAAGCCAGCCTTGGCCCTGGCAGCTGAATGGTGGGAGGCCAGGGCTGGCTCCCCATCAATTTCCCTGGCTGAATGTCCCCATTTGGCAGCCCAGGGACCCTCTCACCCGCCGGAGACCCCCCCCCAGACTCACCCTGGGGAAGTTGCCTCCACTCTGGTGCCGTGTGGGGTCATGCTGTACCCGGTCCAGCATCAAGTAGAGGGCAAAGACGGCTACGCAGAAGATGACAGCCCCACAGACTGTCACCTGCTTCTTCACCTTCATCGCGAAGGGATGCAGGAACCCGCCTGCGCCAGGATACGGGCGGGGGGAGGCACAGATCGGCCGGCGCAGCCCCTCACCGCGGCCTCCTGCCGCCTTCGCCCAGTGCCTTCCCCGCGTCCTGCTGGGCTTAATCCGGTGCTCGGTATTAATAGCTGCGGATGGGGCTGAGGAAGGGGCCGGAGCCGGGACAGGGACAGGGACAGGGACAGGGACAGGNGCCCACCCCGGGCAGCCAGGGCCGGCGGGCCCCGCACACAGCCCCGCACACAGCCCCGAGCACCGGCCCGGCCACCCTCCCAGCCCCGGGGCCGAACCGAGATGCCGGTGCCCCATCCCAGTGCCCTATTCCAATGTCCCATCCCGGTGCCCCATCCCGGTGCAGGACAGGCCCGTGTTCCCCCTCAGACCCAGACGCAGCTGCAGAGCTCCCGGTTTATTGAGCAGGATGAGGCCGGGCAGCAGCGGGGTGTGCCGGGACCCGCTCGGGGCGTGCGGGACCCTCTGCCCTGGAGCTGGGAGAAGGGCAGGGCACCCACAGACACACCGGGCAGGTCCAGGGACCATCCGATCCGCCCGTGGGACGGATCCCGGGTGCCGTCAGTGCCCGAGGGACTGGAACCCTGGCGCGGGGTCGGGGACCCGTCAGCGGTGCCTCTTGCGGACGGCGGTGAGGTGCTGGTGGATGGTGCTGAAGCTGGGCCGCTTGCAGGGCTCGTACTGCCAGCAGCACTGCATCAGCTGGTACACCTCCTCGGGGCACTGCTCGGGGCGGTCCAGCCGTACACCTGGGGTGGCAGCAGCCTGCACCACCAGCCCTCGCCCCCCATTCATCCCATCCCATCCCATCCCATCCCATCCCATCCCATCCCATCCCATCCCATCCCATCCCATCCGCACAGCTCCACAGCAGACCCGCCGTGCTGGACCCACAGCTCACAGTGGCCCTCAGGAGCCAGCCCCAGCTGTGTCCCCTACCCTGCTCCACTGCCTCCCGTGTCTGCTGGTTGCTGAGGTTGGCGTAGGGCACAGCGCCCAGGCTGAAGGCTTCCCACAGCAGGATCCCAAAGCTCCAGACATCACTCTCTGAGCTGTATCGGCCTGGGGACATGGAGCAGGATGGATGGTGATAGCTGGGGACACCCACGTCACCACTGCCTGGTTGTGCCTGCACCCCTAAGGGCTGGGGTACTCTGGATCTCTGACTCCCTCCTCAGGATTAGGTGCGTGGGAGCAGGACAGTGCTGCAGTCCTGGCTCCCAGCTGAGCTGTGGGGTTCCAGGCTGTGCCCAGCACCATCCCATACCGTAATTGAGAGCTTCGGGGGCCGTCCACTTGACAGGGATCTGCTTTATCCCCCTTGTGGAGGCATAGATGCCATCCTCCCCCTCGCGTGACATCCCAAAATCACTGATCTTCAGGGTGTTCTTCTCCGTCACCAAGCAGTTGCGAGCAGCCAGGTCCCTGGGGCACCCCCGAGCCATCAGCCATGCACCTGGCTGTTCCTGGGGCTGCAGGATGGTGAGGGTTCCAGGGCTGCCCTTCCCAAGGCCCACCTGTGGATGCAGTGCTTGCTCTCCAGGTACTCCATGCCGGCGGCAGCATTCTCCGTCATCTTGAGCAGCTCCTTCACCCGCAGGTGGGGCCCCTCGCTGCGCAGGAAGCTCAGGAAGTCCCCCCCTGCACCCGGATTGCAGAGCTGGTGGGTGCCTGGGCGCACCTGGCGATCTCACCTGTGCCTGGGGGCCGTGGGACGGAGCTGCTCACCCTGCACCAGCTCCATGACGATGTAGATGGGCTGTTTCTGTGTGCAGACGCCGATGAGCCGCACAATGTTCGGGTGCCTGTACTGCTTGAGGATCCTGTGGGGACAAGGATGGGCACCATAAACGTGTGGAGGCCCAACTGCCCCAGGCACAGGCCACCCAATACCATCCCCAGGGTGCTCTACCCAGGAGGCCCAGGAGCACAGCCCTCAGCACAATGCTGCTGCAGTCCCAGCGGGCTTGAACAGACCCCAGAATGGAGGGACAGGACGGGACAAGCACGGTAGCCACACAGACCTGGCTTCCTGCAGGAACTTGGCCTTTAGCTCAGGCGGGAGGGTCTCCCGGCAGGATTTCACAGCCACGGGGGTGTTGTCAGCACGCAGGCGGCCACTGAACACCTCCCCAAAGTTACCCTGCCGAGACACAGGCACACTGGCTCAGCTCACCATGTGGCCCAAGGTAAGCCCTGTCCTTTTGCAGGCCACTGTGGGGACAGCCGTGCCCTCCTGCAGACTCCAGAGCACCCCAACTCACCCGGCCAATGCGTTCCCCCAGCAACACATCCTCATGGTTCAGCACCCATTTGTCCTGCAACAAGCAACACCAGTGAGCCATCCCCTAGCCCACATCTCCCTGCAGCTCCCTCTCAGACAGTCCTAGAGAGGGTTCCCAGCCCCCAGGATCCCTCAGGCCTTAGTCCCCCCATCTGGCTGGAGAAGCAGGCCTGGGGCTGCCATCCCAGCTGTGGGCAGGTGAAGGGGTTGGGCAAGACTGCCCTCGCTCAGGGGGCCTGTCCCCCTCCCCACTGCCTGTGTCACCTTGGGCACAGCCCTGGCCAGCACAATGCCGCTCTTGCGAGTGATGGGCTCCTGGCTCTGCAGGAGGTGTTGGATCAGCAGCGGGATGGTGGGGAAGCTGTCCCCCTCCAGACGGAACATGTTCTGCAGAGAGGGAGGCTGAGGGGTTGTGCTGGGCAGGGACCCCCACCTGTTCACGTGGGGCTGCCCTGGCCATCCCCCCTGCCCATGGTCACTCACGTCAGCAGCCTGGATGATGAAATGCCGGGGCTGCCCATCCCACAGCACGCTGAGCACATACTCCTGCTTGCCCTGGCTCTCCCGCACCAGGAAGTCCCCACTGCAGGTCAGCAGCTCCTGCACCTCTGAGCGTGGGATGGCCCCGTGGTACCAGACCTGCTGGCACAGCGGCTTCTGCACCTCTGGGATCAGGGTCACAGGGGGAGGCAGCTGGAAAGAAACAGGGTGAGCCCAGCCATGTCTGTCCCTGAGTTGTACCTGGGGCAGCAGCAGTGCCTGGAAGCTGTGCCCAGGGCAGAGTGTAGAAGGGCTGGAGCAGGGAGGGGAGGGAGCTGTGGGGCCAGAGAGGAAAGGGTGAGGGGGGGCAGAAGAGCCAGCTGGATGGAGAGCAGGGTAGCTGGAGGTGCCCAGGGACTCACTGAGTACTTGGGGCTGAAGATGCCTGTGATGTGGTTCTTGAGGGTCTCCAGAGTGCTGGTCCCGCTTCGCTCCTGCTCCTTGTGGGAGTAGATGTGAGCTGTGCACCACCTGGGAAGGACCCCATCCCTGCAGCTCCCAGGGCATAGGAGGCAGGACTCACCGTGGAGGAGACAGACTGCCGGTCCTCTGGAACAGGCAGGGCAGGCAGAGGGTCCCCAGCCTCCAGCTCTGCCAGCTTCCCTGCCAGCAGGTCCCGCTGTGCCCTCAGCTTTGCCTGGGTGCACAGGCAGCCCTCGAGCTGCTGCTGCACCTCGTGCAGTCCCTGCCGCCTGCTCAGCAAATGCACCCTGGGAAGGGGACAGGGTGGTCAGCACCTGCCACCCTGGCCCCTCGCCCCCCATCCACTGCACCTCACCGCTTCCCAGGGCTCCAACTCCTCTCCTCATCATGGATTTCTGCCTTCAGCTCCTGGACTCGCTGCTCCTTGCTGCTCACAGCCTCCGTGGCAGCTGCCAGCTCCTCCTCAACTGACATCAGGCTGCAGGAGACACAAGCCAGCAGGCTGAGACTCTGCCCCTAACCTGCCCCTCCTCACAGCTTGCCCCACTCACCAGTGCTGGACACTCTCAAGGGTCAGCTCATTCAGCTGCAGCTCCCCCGGTGCCAGGCTCTCTGTCTCCTCCAGCAGGCTCTCATCAAAGGACACGGTTGGTGGCACCTCGGGGTCATACCTGTGGGCACCCACCATGGCTCTGCCTCCATCTGCCCTGTGCCAGCTGCCGGCAACTGTGGGCAGCAGGGCAGTGCCCAGCAGAGAGGCTGTGACTGCATGGGGCCATACTGGTGGCTCTGGATGAAGCTGCTGTACTCAGTGGCAGGGTCGATGGCCTGGATGGCATCAGCAATCTCATGGTGCACGGCCAGAACGTCCTCCTGTACCAGGCTGCTGATGCTGCAGTACTCCCCAAGGATCTCCTTTCTGTGGGAGCACAGGTGGTTCTGGGGGCCACGGCGGTGCCCAGGGTTGGCAGTGGGGTTAAGGGCTGGCAGCAGGGTTCAGGATAGGGATGGGGCGTGGGATGGGCAATGGAGCACAGGACAGGCAGCGGGGTGGACAGGGCTCTTACAGGACAAGAACCATCTCCTGCTGCAGACTGTAGAGGGACTGGTGCAGGCTGGGCAGCACCCGCTGGTAGTGGTGCTTGTGGTGCAGCGCAGCTGCCTGCACGGCCAGCACATACTGGTTGTGTAGGGCATAGAGCTTCCAGAGGCTGCGCACGTACTTCTCCTTTGCTTTGTCCCGCTCTTTGTCTGTGGGGAGAGGCTGTGGAAAACCCCACCTGCCAGCACACCACCAGTCCCAGCACTGCAGCACGTCAGTGAGGGGCAGGGTACCTGGCAGGGCTGGGGCAGGGGACAGGGGGTGATGGGTTGGGAGACCGTCCCAGGGCAGGCAGGGGCACCAAGGCTGGGGTGGTCACACTGTGACACAGGGATGTTCCTGACTCACAGAGTGGTATTCCAAGGCCTCTGGACTTTTGCCCAGCTCCTTGGGGGCTGGGCTCTCCCTGTGCTGCCCACACCAAGAGCCCCCACCAGTGCCAGGCTGGGCCATGATTCCCACAGCGTGCAGGATGGTCCCGCCATTCTCAGGAGGGGAGGCAGTGGGACAGGCCTGGGGGCCAGGCTGGCACCTTTGCTGGCCTCTTGGTACTTGCGCTTGGCCTGGGCGCTGTCACGTGCCAGGCTGCGGTACTGCACCTTCAGCTTCTCCATCTCCTGCTGCGTTGTCTGAGGAGAGGCACAGTCAGGGAGCGGGGCCAGGCCGTGCCCTTATTGCCCTGCTGCCCCCCACGTACCTGGGCGTACTCCTGGCTGAGCTGCTGCCACTGCTCACTGAAGGCCTTGCGCAGCTGCTGCTTGTCGCGGATGAGCAGGCTTAGCTTGGCCAGCGGCCCTGCCACCAGCTCCTCCGCGTGCCGCCGCAGGGTCTGGCTCAGCGTCTCTGTCCGGCTCACCAGCACCCACCAGGTCTGCAGGATGCCAGCGCGTCAGGGGCAGTGTGGGGACGGCACCCTCCCCACCACACCAGCCTCTGCAGAGCGTGCTCCTCCTCTGGGGCATCCCTACCTTCTCAATCTGGCCGCCGTGGTCACTGTGGAGCTGCCCGGTGCCTTCCTGCTTCTCCATCTGGGAGAACATGTGGTGGAGCATTCCTGCGTACTCCCGGTCGCTCTTGGCACGCTGCGACATCCACTTCTTCATGAGCTCCAGGAGCCGCAGCTCCCGGTCCTGCAGCTGCAGCAGTGTGCTGTGCCCCTGCGGGCACCACAGCTCGGGCCCGAAGCCCATGGCACCACCGTCAGCGTGGGGGGAGGCTGTGGGGTGCCACGACAGCCTGAGCCATGGCTGCTGCACCACACTGCTTGCACCAGTGGCCGGGGCCCTTTGCATCTCATCCTCCCACGTGGCCACCCACCACATGCGGCACGGCAGACCCTCCATGCTCCCCACAATCAGCCTTGAAAAGTGCATCCAAAGCAGCAGGGTGAGTACTCCAAGCCCTGTGGGAGCTGGAGCCTGTAGGGACAGTGCCAGGGAGGAGGGAGTGTGGGGTCAGACACAGCAGCGTCACCTCTGCTTTGCATGGGGCTGCCCCCAAGGGCAGTGCAGCTGTGCCCCCCTCCCAGCTGAGCACCAGTCCCTGTGCTCTGATAGCTCCAGACCTGTCCTGCCTGTTGGCACTGTCACCCCTGTGTGCCCACAGTGTGGGAGCTCCCAGGGTCCAGGGCACCACTGGATAGCTAGCACGAGCAGGACGGGGTGCTGAGCCCCAGAGGAAGGTGCTGAGCCTGGACATGTCCCAGCACCCGGGACTCCAGCATGGCCATTGGGAATCTGGGAGCCAAGCAGGGCCCAGCAGTGGCCTCAGGGTGCTCTGCCCCTTGGCAAGAGCTCAGCAGGAGCAGGAGAGTGCTGGGGCACCTCCCTGTGCAGGGCAGGATGTCCCCTGGCACAGCCCTTTACCCCACCGAGGGCCAGGGCCAAGAACCCCTCTACCCCCCAAAGGTGTCCCGTCCCTGCCAGCGCCCTGCTGGGGCACAGGCCCTCCAACCTGTGTCTGCTGTGAGGTCCCTGCCGTGGGGCTGCTGCTGGCGTCCTGCTGGAGCCAAGGCTGGTGTGGTCTGGGCCCGGTGCAGCTCCGGCTCCCAGGGAGGAACAGGAAACCCGGTGCTGACCATACAGCCATTGCGAGATTTCCTGTGCTTCCTCCCTCCCTGCCAGTCCCTGCACCCTCAGCCGGCACTGGGACATGGCTCTGCTGCAGCTGGGCAGCTCCCAGCCCTGTTGCCATTCCCAGCTGCTTCCCACCAGGGCCTGGCACCATCAGGGTCCAGTCCTGCATACCCAGGGCTCTCCTGCCACTGTGGAGCCTCCACTCAGCCCCGCTCTGTGGGGCTCACACCCAGCAAAGCCCCCTCAACCGTGCCTAGTCCTGTCTGACCCACAGCCCTGCTCCACACCTCTGCATCCCCAGGAGGCTGCAGGATTTGGGGGGTTCCCAGGGCTTTGTGCAGCCCCACTGAAGGTTGGCCACCTTGTTAACCACCCCCAAGCCTGGCTCCTGTGACTGTGAAAGGCCACCGGACAGAGCACCCACTGCACAGACACCCACGGCACCATGTCCCAGCCCACAGTGCCAGTCCATACCTGCATGGCTGGGACTCGCTCCCTGCAGCAGCCCTGGGCACTTCCCCCCCAAAGGGCTTCACTGGTGCCACAGTGGCACTGCTCAGTCCTGGCAGCTCCCACCACCAGTGCCACTGCCAAGGGCCACTGCGTTGTGTCTCCATTGCTGGCACAACCAGGCCAGCTCCGTTCCACTCAGCCTGGACACTGCCTGGGTGTTTTGGGCTGAGCAACCTCCTGTGCCCAGCAGGGAGGCCCCAGCCCCAGAGGGGTGTCACAGTCACCTGCAGGACAATGCAGGACCAATTCCACTTTTAGAGGAAGTCAAGGAAAAAGAATGTCAAACAGGAGCTTTGCTGAATTGCCTTCTCACAGCTGAGCAATGTGGGGTGGTCATGCCACAAAGTGGGTCCATGGCATGGCACAGCATGGCTAGGGGCTGCCACAGTGATGCTTCTCCCAACTTCACCATCCCTTCAGCATTGCCCCAGGTAGCATGGGTTCCCTCCCTGCCTGTGCCAGGCTGCAGCTCCCTTCCCTGGAAGCCTCAACTACTGCCTGCCCCCAGCCCAGCTTCGTGAGAAGAGGAAGAGCAGGGTGAGTGCACTGCAGTCCCTGCACGCTGCGGGGAACTCGCTCCTGACCACAGGAAGTCCGTGTGGGCACAGCAAGGCCGAGAGGCTCCGCAGAGAGGAGCTGCCTCTGCAAGTGCAGCCCTGACAAGCACTCCTGAGGGGGACAGGACCCTGCAGGGGGTTTGGTGGGGCTGAGGTGGGCTGTATCTGCAGCTTGGCCACAGCACCAGCAGGTCCCAGGTCCAGTCTAGCTCGAGGCATCATGCTCCAACTACAGGCTGCCGCTGGACATGGGGGCTGCAGCTGGTCCCCAGGCCGCGTGGGAAGGGCTCAGCCTACACCCTGTGGGAAGGGATGGAAGGACCACAGGCTTTTGGGCCCCTGCCCCTCCACCCACCGCAGCCCGCTCCTGCATTAGCCGTCCTCGCTGCACATCCTCAGAGGAAACTGCTTCCCCTTGCTCGGGTGAGGTGCGGTCTCTGCGTGTCCCCATCACATCCTTGCCCACAGTCAGGGGAGGGACGTCCTTGGCCCCTCTCCTGCAGCTGCAGGGCAGATCCAGGTGCCCCTGGGGCCTGTGGCCAGGCTGCCACCCTGGTCAGGGTGCCCACAGCACACAGAGCACAGGGAGCAGAACTGGTTTGCATAGATCTGAACATTTAATAACTCAGTCTCTCTAGCGTTATATCCACATCCATTAAATTAAAAACAGGCTCAGGAGGCAGCTCCCGGCTGATTAAATTACAAGAAAAAATTACTGTGCACCAAAAAGTTGTTATAGAAAAATAGTCCTGTGGCCCCTGGCCAGCAGCTCCATCCGTGGCTGGCGCGGGTGGGAGCCCGTGCCACAGCCCTGGTGTGTGGCGGCGGACGGCAAAGGGGCTCGCGGCACCAGCCCCCAGCCCGCGGGGAAGGGGCAGCGAGGGAAGGGGCTCCGGTGGGGAGCAGAACGGATTGTCACCAAATGGGGGCAAGGCACGTCGGGGCGCTGGGGCTGCAGGGATGCCAGGCGCTGCCCGGCACAGGCGGGGTGCAGGCAGAGCCAGGGCAGTGCTGGCACCAGGGCTGCCTGAGCCCTGCCTGGGGGCAGAACATGAGGGCCTGGGGTAGGCCCCCAGAGCAGGGTCTGTGCAAGGGGTCCCTGCCCAGACTGTGGGCTGCACCACAGGCACGGGGGAAGGCGGTGCCTGGCCCCCCACTTGCCGGTGCCAGGGCTCCTGCCCACTGCAGGCAGCCATGGTGGGATGGGCAGAGTGGGCAAGTGGGCAGCAGCAGCCAAGGCCTGGCCATTATTGCTGTTGAAGGGCATGGGTGGAGGCAGACAGGCCCAGCCAGGCAACAGGGAGCCAGGACACAATGGCCCAAGCCAGGGATGTAGCCTGGCTGCGGGGGGCTGAGGATGGCAGGGGCAGGGGGACACTGTGCCATGGGCTGGGCTCAGCCCTGGGAGGCAGAGCCATCCCTGCCCCAGCCAACCCACCTTGAGCCATGGCAACTCAGAGACCACACAAGCTGCCCACCCTGAAGGACTCACGGGATGCCAAGCAGCAGCCACCCACCCAGGGTAGGAGACACAGCTGCCAGCACAGAGCTAGGGGTCCCACTGTCACCCAACACCCCAGTATGGGGCACAGGATGGACATGGGGCCAGGAGAGATGGTGCAAGACTGGGACAGTGCCAGGCTGGGGATGGTGCTGGCAGGGCCACGCCAGGCTGCTCAGGCTGGGGCAGAGGGACGGTGCCGGTGGGTGGGAGCCCCGGGCTGCTGCAGTGTGGGAAGGGGGACAGGGGCAGAGTCCGGGGCCCCTCGGCCTCACCTGCCCCGGCCCTGCAGTGCTGGGCAGGGAGGAGGGAGGGGCAGGAGGGCTCATCAAAGGGCACTTTGGTCTCTGATGAAGGCAGTCCTCTCGCTGTGGGCCTCGTAATCCTCACCGTCCGACTCAGAGGGGCCTTCCTCCTGCCAGATGTCAGAGGGGAGCCCCTTGTAGGAGATGATCCCACTGTCCAGGGCATAGACCTTCACACCCCGCAGGCTGAAGCCTGAGCGTGCCTGCAGCACCAGGAAGATGGTGACAAAGATGACAACGATGAGGACACAGCTGAGGCTGGCGATGAGGACAGGCAGGTTGACTGGAGAGGAGGCCTCGGCCGGCCCCTCACCATCTGCCAGGGCAGGGGATGCACGGCTGCTCTGTGTCTGGTGGGAGCAGGAAAGGTCCAGACTGCTGAAGTGAGAGTGTGCAGGGCAGGTGAGGCACTGGTTGGGGCCGGGTCCCACACAGGTGGCGCAGGAGGGGTGGCAGGGCAGGCAGAGGTGGGGTGTGATGGGCTCCACGCTGTTCTCCAGGTTGTAGTGTGTGCTCTGGATGCCGGGTGCAAAGCCAGGAGGGCAGCGCTTCAGGCAGCTCTTCTGGTGCAGGTAGTACCCCTCCTCACAGACTGTGGGACAGATAGGGTCAGCATGGGCTGGGGACCACCTCGGCTCCCCATCCCCTCCCCGCCAGCCCCACACTCACCCACACAGGTCTGGCTGGGGGTCAGGGTCTTGCAGCCACTGCTCTCCAGCTGGTTGGAGAGGCTGGGGGAGTCGGTGGCCGTCCCATACAGCACAAGTGTGAACTTGGTCAGCGTGCCTGCAAATGATGTAGGTGAAGAACCACCAAGGTGCCTGAGAGACCACTCACACTTGGGACAGGCACAGGGAGGGGGCTCGCAGTGCTTCCCTCCACAGCTGCCAGGGGACCACAGGGCTATGCCTACCACCTGGGAGAGTTCCTGACATGGGGCCATGCCCCTGCACAGGGCTGCCCATGGGGCAGCTAGCATGGGGTACCTGCTGCCTGGACTCCTGCTGCCCCGGAGGGGCTGCATCCCTACCCATGTCCAAATCCAGTCTCTCCCCAGTCAGGTCACCCAAAACATTAGAGGTGTTATCAGCCACTCAGTTTGGCAGCAGGGAGGGAAGCTAGGTGGCCCCACAGGTCCCATCTCAGACTTAAAGGGAGTCAGTGTAGGGGGAGGCCCAGCCCTACCATAGTTGTTGGCATCGCTGGTGTTCTCAATCTCTAGCACCCACTCCCCGGAGGGGTCCTCATCCCACGAGTGTGTTGTCATGAAGGCCCAGTCATTGAAGCCATCAGCCGAGAAGTCGTGGGGCCTGGGTGACAGGGGCAAGACGTGGGTGCCAACATAACCCAAATTCACTGGTGCTAGCCCGGGCTGGGGGCCAGCCTGGAGCACCCCACAACCAGGCACCTACCTGGCAGCCAGGAGGGTGGAGCGGGTGCCCATGGGGCTGACCAGGTGGATGGCCAGGTCCCCACGTCGGTTGTAGGACAGTGTCAGTCTGGCCTGTGCATGCTCCAGCCTGCTGATGTAGTTGGCTTTCCCCAGGCAGGCGTCCACCTTCCGCCGCACCTCCAGGCGCTTCCCAATGTCCCTGCCAAGGCTGGGCATGAGTGAGGCCAGTCCCAGAGCAGGGAGACAGACAGGGTGCTCCACTCTCTGCTTTTTGGGGCTCTGTGGCTGTCCCAGTGTGCCAGTGCAGCTGGAGCAGGAATCAACCCTGCAGTGGATGGGAGTGGCAGCATCCCCACGCCATTCCCCAATGGGTACAGATAGTGCCCCAGCTCCTGGCCACGAGGGGGTCTGTGCTGCCCAGTCCTGCCTCTCCAACCACTATCCCATGCAGCCCTGAATGGGCCCTTTATTCACACACTGCAGGTCAACTACACCCTGCACAGCATGGCCAGGGACAGGATGGGCACAGCCATCCCCATCCTGCTGCTGGCATGGAGTTGCTCCCCCCACAGCGCCGGCCCTGGTGCCAGCGCAGGATGTGCCCACCGTGTCCAGTCAGGGCTTTGTCCCCAGGAGGTCAGGGCAGAGACAAGCCCTGGCTCCCTCCATGCCCAGGCGCCCCCAGGGAGTGCCCCAGCCGCACACAAGACTGCACATGTGGCCCTGTGCCGGCGGCAGCCAAGCAGGAGTCAAAGGAGCTTCTGTCTGGCCCCTGAAAAGCCCCTCTGTCCAGGATGACTTGTGCTGGCTTGTGCCCCAACTGCAGCGCCCCAGCCTGCCCGCAGCCGCCAGCCCAGCCCCACAGCCCGTAGTCAGCAGCTAACATCTGGGCTGGGCAGCCAGAGGGCGTTTCCCAGCTCTCCCCAGGCTCTCACAGGAGGATACTCTGAGGGTCTCAGCAGCAGCTCAGCTCCCGCTCTGGGCCCAGAGGCTCTTAAGCTCCTGTGTGGGACAGACATCACGTGGATGCCCTCCTGGGCTCACCAGCCCTTACCTGGGCTCTGTGAGGATGTCGATGACGCACTTCCTCTGAGGTCCCACTGTGGTCCAGTTCTTGGCCAGGCTCACCATGGCCCCAGCATCCAGCAGGCCGTAGCCATAGGAGTGGCTGACTGTGGACAAAGAGGGAGTCAGCACCACTCCTGAGGGTACCCAAGTCAGGGACACTTGCCCAGCCATGCTGTGTGCTCACCGGGGCCTCCTGCCCCCTCCACCCACCAGGGCTGCCAGGGAACTCTGGCCCAGCACCCCTAGGCTAGTGGTTTATGTGGGGAGTCCCTGGTCCCTCCCCAGCATTCTGGTACCTTTGCGGCCGACGCCGTTGGTGATCCAGTCATTGGCGTTGAGGTGAGCTGGCTTCGAGGTCTGCACCACCAGGTGCTGCATGTCCCGCCACGTCAGGTTCTTGCTACGGGGAGACACAGGGCTCAAGTCAGTGCCAGCTCCTGCTGGCCCCACACAGGTCTGTGTCCAGGCGCCACTGCCAAGTGGGGATGGCACAGCTGCCCCTGCCCAGCCTTCTCTCTCTTCTCCTTACTTGGCTTCCAGGGCGAGGGCAATGATGCCAGCAGCCAGGGGTGCCGAGGCTGATGTCCCAGTGTGCAACTCGGTGCATTTCTGTCTGAGGTCAGTCGTCACCTATGATGAAGAATGCCAGGGTGGGAGGTGCTGCAGGCCTGTCCCACCCCTGGAGCCCCGGGCCTGCAGACAGCAGCAGCCCCTACTCACAATCTGCTTTTCGTTCTGGTTGCCGCTGCTGTACGTGGTGGCGAGGGTGGAGGAGCAGGCTTCACTGTACCAGGGCACGTTGCCGTACTGTGTGGTGCTGCTGATGGACAGCGTGTAGATGCTGTTGGTGTAACCATCACAGTTGCAGCTGTCGTGCTCTCGGCCGCCGTTCCCGGATGCCCAGACGAAGATGGAGCCCAGCCCCCCTCGGCCCTAGCAACAGAGACAGGGTGAGGGCCAGCACCAGCATCACTGCAGCCGGAAGCACCAGGCTGGAGCTGGGGACAAGTGGATGGTGCTGGTCCCAGTATTCCTGGAGCCTGAGTGGGAAAGACTGAGCAGATGCAGCTGTGACACTGGAGACAGCAAGACACCCTGGTCACAGCCCACCATGCCTATGGAGGGTGCCAGGCACCTTGACAGGGGCTCCGGGGCTGCCCCAGTGGTTGAAACACCAAGTGGCAGAAGGGCCTTCCAATGTGAGGCTTCCAAAAGCCAAAGTCTTTTTCCTCTTGGAATTCATCCAGGCTGACTGCCTGCATGGGATTCCAGTGGCTGGCAGCACTGAGGGAGCCCATGGCACAGTCCTGGCTGCAGCTCGGTACCCAAATGTGGCAGCTCCCCTAGCAGCAGGCACGACAGAGCTGGTGCAGCACTGCCCACATCGCTCTGTGGGAATCTAGGATGCAATACCGACACAGCTCCCCAGGGGGCGACACTGCCAGCACAGAGGGTATATGGCAGAGGACAGGCAGAGGAAGCCAGGGTGAGCAGCTGGCACAAAACCAGGCACGAACCAGAAAAGGGCTTAGGAGAGCAGGGAGAGACTGTCCCACACAGGAGACCTCATGGTGGGGAGCACAGGGTTTCTCAGAAAGGTGAGACACCACCTGGGAGAAGCCCTGACTCAAGAGTCATCGCACAGGAAGAACAAGAAAAACCAACAGAGCCTGATCCTGGAGGTGGGATGGAAGATGGCTCATCCCGGAAGGACCAGGATAACAACCATGGCAGGCAGAGAAAGGGAGACCTGGGGAAGGAGGCAGGAGCCAGGCCAGTGCTCCCACAGCAAACCTTCCTGCTCACCTGACTGACCCCACGGAAGAAAGCCTCCTCCGCCAGCCGGGCCGGGCCATCCACAGTCTTGCCATCATCCTCGGGGCCCCAGCTGGCACTGTAGATGTGGATGTGGTTGGGGTTGAGGCCCAGGGAATGGGCCTCCACAGCATCAGTCACCTCCCCGTCCAGCATGCGCACGCCTAGGGCCAGAGAGCAGACGTCACCGGCGACTGGACGGGGCAGGGTGGCCACGGTGCTGCTGGTGAGAGCCCTCCAACCCCTGCTGCCACCTGTGCCACAGGCTGTCACAGGGCTGCTCCAGCCAGCAGTGCTGAGGTCCCTGTCTCAGCTGCTCCTATGGCCACTCAGTGCCTGCAGGGCCCAGCACAGGGCAGGGCAGCACCCACCTCCGATCCTGGCATTGTAGGCCACGCCGACACCACAGATCCCGTTGTTTGCCACGGCAGCCACCTCCCCAGCACAGCGTGTGCCATGTCTGCAGCCAAAACAGGACACAGCATGCTCGTAAGTGGTGCAGGGAGTATAGGGGTGGGCACTGGCTGCAGCCCCAGCAATCCCCAACCAGGCAGCCAACAGGGGCTCCTCCGCCTGCTCTCCAGCTCCAGAGCCAGGGCACTCAACAGCATGCACTGGCACAGGGCAAAGGATGCTGCTCATGTCCAAGGCGAGATGGGGGGCTCCCCATGGGGCAGAAGCTTCCCACAGGCCATGGGGGGTGGCAGTGCACTGAGTCCCTGCCACACCTGGGCTTTGTATCCTCGCTGCTCCCTCCTGCCTCACCTGTTGTCGTTCATCTGCGTGTAGCGGGGCTGTGGGTCTGGGTCCTGGTCATTGACATCAAAACTTGCCCCTGGGTCCTGGAAGACAAATTGGGCACTTGGAGACTGTCTACCTGTGCTACCAAGCCCACTGCGCTCCACAGTCTGAGGCTGGTCTGGGCAGGGTGGGCAGGCTCCAGTCCCACTTCCATGTCCCACCATGGCACGCACCAGCCCTGCACCTCACAGCTCCAGGGCTGCCCTGTGAGGACAGAGCTGCCCAGACCAGCTCCTGCAGCACTGCACCCCGCAGCATCACCCACACTCACATAGTTGGCCTCCAGGTCAGGGTGGTTCTTCTCGATGCCATCATCCAAGATGGACACCACGATGCCCTTGCCCGTGTACCCCTGCTCCCAGGCCTGACGCACGTTAAGGTCCCGCTGGTTTGTGTTGTACTGTCAAGAGAAACCCTGGCACTAGGAGCTGTGGGGACTACGGTGGGAGTGTGACCAAAGCCCCCCCCCCCCGAGTCCTCACCCTGCTCTGCTGTGGGTGGTGACAAGGAACCCCAGCAATCCAGGCACAGGGCTGGGCACAGTAAACCAAGGAGGGCTGCTCTGAAAGCAAGACTGTGCCCCATACTGGGACCTACAGACAAGGCTCCCTTTGCAGAGATCAGGCTTGTGCCTGAGTTCCAGGATGCAGACAGGCACACGAACTGTTCCTGGGACAGGCAAAGGGACCCCCTAGTCTAGTCCCAGGCTCTCCCTAGCCCTCCCAGCCCCCTGGCAGGGAAGCACAGCTCTGTGAGCAGAGCCTCTTCCCTGGGGTGTTCCCATCACACAGCACCCTCAGGCCTTCCTGCCAGCCTGGCAGCAGCTGTCTGACAGCAGTTCCTCAGGTGCCACAGCTACATCCCCAAACCCGCACTTGCTATTGTGACCATGTGCCCCCTCATCACCCAGCACTCACCAGGTACCACTGCTGTGGGAACTTGGGGTCTGTGGGCTCCATGAAAACGTCTCGCTTGGTCCTGCGCTTTGCCACCTGCTGCTCCAGCCACTGCACCTGAGGGCAGAGAGGGCAGGGGTTCCCCCACTGCTCCCTCATGCCAGTAGCTCCCCAGGCCCCTGCGCCCAGCCTGCCTGGAGGGGCTCTCCCTGGGGACCTCACAGACAGCCCTGGCCTGGCAGAGTATCAAACCTCCCAGAGTTATGGCAGCCCCCAGTCCGTTGCTCCCAGCTGCCTGCCCAGCAGGGCGGGACGGTCAGAGCACTGAGCTCCACTGAGCCATGAGCTGCCAAGAGCCACTGTGCCACATGCCTTCCAGGGCCTGGACTGGAGCCAGGGGATGGGGATCACGGCAGCCCTCCCATACTGCTGTGCTGGGATCCGGCACTGCCCTGCAGGCCTTGTCCCATGTACAAGGACACAGAGCTCTCCCAGGAGCAGAGGCTGCCCTGGGACCACAGCAGCCCACAGGCCAGTGGCACTGGCTCCACCAACCCCCGGCCCCTGCTGGACACGTGCTGAGCTTCCACTCAGCTCAGCCAGGGGATGCTCAAGGAAGCTCAACCCAATCCCTGTGCCCAGTGCTGGCCCACATGCCAGTGTGAAGTGCCCAGGACCAAGGCCAGCCTTCCCCGGCACGTACCTGTGGTTCCCTGGCCAAGCGGCTGTGCCAGGGCTGGTGGGGTGAGAGGGAACGCTTCACCACACCACGGTGCCGAAAGTGGTAATAGTCGCCAAAGATCTGCAACAGAAAAATGCTGTTCGTGGGACAGGCACAATAGCCTGATCTCCTCAATTCTCCAGCGCCCCCACCTGCAATCCTGAGCCCCAGGGCTGCCACAGGCAGGCTGGGCCCCCGAGTCCAGAGTGGCAGGTGGGGCTTGTGTCCAGGTACACGGGACAGGACCTGCTGTGAGAGGCTGTGGCAGCTGGTGACAAGGCAGCTGGGGAGACCCTGGGGCTGCAGAAATGCAGTCTCTGCACACATCATCCTCCCAAGGGTCCCTGCACAGCAGCAAGTCCCAGACTGTGCAAAAGAGCTGCTGCCCCAGGAGGGAGGCCCCAGCCAAGCAGTGGCCAAGTGGAACAGGCCTTTTGGAGCTAGCCTGGGTGAGGCACCAGCCTCAGGAGAACGAAGTCATGGCTCCTTTCCCAGTACCAAGCAGCTCCTGCTGGAGGAGGGTCCCAGCGGCTCCAAGCCACTCACCCCAGGTGGTCCCAGCCAGGGCAGGGTCTGCACCAGGCTCTGCACCCACCTCTGCACCCCTGGACAGGCCACTGGCAGAGCCATTCTCCTCAGGCACCCCAGCAGAGCACCTGCCCAGTGCCAGTCTCTTCATGGGGCACAGCCAGCTCCAGTGGGGCAGAGTGGGGGGACATGCAGGCTTCTGAGCCCAGCAGGGTCCAATCCCCACCACCAAGGAGCCATGTTGTCCTCACCCCAGCTCTACTTCCACACATGCACGGACAGCCCTGCCTGGGACCCCAACACAGCCTGGCCAAGGCAGGAGGCCATGCCACCACCCAGACAGTTATTTTTAAACTCCAAACCCTGTCCAGTGCTGTCATTTCCGTATCCCTTCCCGCACATCCCGGGGCTGGCGGATGCAGTGGCCCCACCCCAACCACCCAGGGCGGCCTAGCCCAGCAGCCTGCCTGGACTGGGGAGAAGGGGCTGAGCACCCACCCAGCCCCCAGGGAGCCATGAAGCCCAAACAGTGGCTGTAGGTACAATCCACTGCCAGGGCCAGTGGGGCTGGGCCATGATAGCTGCGGGAACACGAGGACATCTCGTCCTTCTCCACCTCAGGCTGTCCCAAAATAGTCTGTTTGAGGCTAACAAACCTCCTCAGCTTATCAGAGCTCTGCAGATGTGCTGCCAGTCTGGACAGCCTGGGCCAAGCAAGGAAGGAAAGTACACCTGGCTGAGCAGCACACTTGGCCCCAGGGCAGCAGCTCTGGGTTCCAGTCACGCACTTCACCTCTGGATCTGTTTGCCTGGCACGCTGTGTGCCCCCAGAACACCTTGGGATGCCTGACAGCTCAGAGCCCTTGGGAAGGTGCCGAGGTTCAAAGCCTCTGCTATGGGCTGGCGGGGGAATGCAAAACACAGGCTGGTTACCCTCCCCCAGTATCCCTCACCCCCTCCAGGGGTACAGACAGAGCCCTGATTGTTCCTGCACACAGATCCTGGCTCTGCCTGGTCATCCGACTGGATTAGGTCTGCACAGACACTGCGGTGGCAGCCAGGAGCCAGTCAGCCCACACGCTTCCACCCTAATCCCCACAGTCCCTGTCCTCATCAAGGGCACAGCCACTCCCCAGCACCGTGTCTCCCCGGGGCCAGCTCACCACTGCTGCCCAACCTCCAGCCACAGCCTGAGGCCACTCCAGCCAGCCCCAGGGCCAGAAGGCTGCCCACATGCCCACCTACAGTCCTGGAAGTGGGGCTACATGCTGGACCCACAGCCCAGTGGTTTGGGAGGCAGAAGCACCTTATCTAAGGCTGGCACTGCCCTGCTAGCACAGCCCAGAACTGGCAGCAGCAGTGCCCTTCCCCCCTGCCCCTCCTCTGCACAATCCTAGCAGTGTGAACCCCCATGCTCCCACCCTACTGCCACACCTGTCCCCCTCCTCTGACCCCTGCCTCCCCACACTGTCCCCATGGTCCTCGTCGAGGCCACTGGCACCAGTCATGGGCCCTGGCACCCCTCTGCCTGAGGTGCCACTGGCCCCAGCTCTGCAGGCAGCAGTGAAGCCGGGAGTACGCCAGGACAGCATAGCTTCAGGGACAGTGTCCAGACCCCAGGCTGAGGCCAGGATCCTCTCAGATAAGGACCTTGGGGGCCTCTCACTGGGGCACTGCCAGAAGCACCCAGCCCTCCCCCTCCCAGCCTGGCTGCGCATCCTGTCCCAGCGACACAAACTATAGGAGCAGCAACCTAGAAGCCTCCCGGGAGGGAAAGCCTGGGTCCTTCCAGCCCTGCTCCTCCCACCAGGCCACTACGGCCCCTCTGCGAAGCCCAGGCCAGCCAAGTCTTGTCCCACAGCACAGACACAGGCTCCAGAGTGGGAGAAAACATGCCCAGACCAGGAGCTCTTGCTACCGCTCAGGCTGCCACAGCACACAGGGCTCTGCCTGCAAGGACAGCCTCACCACAGCTCCACTGGCTGCAGGGGCCAGAGAGCTGGGGAGATGCCCCCGCCTCCAGCTGCCAAACCACAGTGTGGGGGGAAGGCAAGGGCAGATCTGGCTCAGAGCTTCTATGGCTCACTGGGACAGATCCCAAAGGGACCCGGGCTCCCAGCTGAGGCACAGGGCCCTGCCCTGGTGAAGACATGGCCATAGAAGCCAGTGCCCCTTGGCCGTGGCAGCCAGGCCTGGGATCTGGCACCACAGTATGATGGGAAGCACTGCCAGGAGCACACTGATGGCATTGCAGCCCCGTCCCCACTCTGAGGGGTCTTCTCAGAGATCTGGCCTGGTGGGACATGCTGTAGGCCACTTTCCCAGTCCCCACAGCATGGCAGTGGCTCTGACCTGACAAGTTCTTTCCCCTGAGACCGGCTTGGAGCCACTTCCACACTGACAGCACCTGTGTGAGGCTGTGCTGTGGCCCCCACAGCACAGACAGCCTCAGTGGGGACCAGTCACAACCACCACAACTCCCTCCTCTGGCATGAGCCCCAGAGGACTCAGGGTTCCCTGTCCTGGGAGCCCTGTGTACCCAGTGCTTGTGCAAGGCTCCTTTCAGATGGCAGGACAAGGCCCTGCTGGCTCCTTCAACAGCCAGCCACCTTCCCACCACCACAGCTCCCAGCAGCTGCTCACAGCAAGGTCCTGACACTGCAGCTACCAGTTGTGCAATTTCCTCTGGGATTTCACTCTGCGGTTCCTTCCTGGAGAGCCAGCTCAGCCCCAGTATGGCCATGCGTGCTGCCCAGTCCCTGGCTGAGGGCAGGGAAAGCAGAGTTTGGTGGGGACCTGCTGACAGACCTTCTGCCAAGGGCCGTTTAGGGCCAAGGACACACAGCTGCTGTCAGACCCGCTCAGTGAACACACCGGAGACACTGCTGCAGCCCTGGCTGAGTGAGGCAGCTCACTGCAGTTCACACCAGCGGGAACCAGGAGCCCTCCCATCCTCCACCAGCACACAGCACTCCCATTCCAGTTCTTTCATGCTGGGATAGGCTTTTCCTCCGTCCCCCTTCAGCAGGCAGTGTGCCGTGCCACCAGGCCATCTCACTGGCAGGGACAGGCTCTGGTTCCATCCAGTTAATTGCTGCCCTTGAGTCAAGGCAGTGGATGCCAGAAGGCTGCAGCAAACAGGCAAAACCACAGTGGCCCTGCTGCCAAAAAGACCAGCCCCCAGGCTGGTTCCACGGTCGAGCTCAACGCCCACCCAGACCATGGCAGAGAACCCCATGGCTCCATGGGGAGAGGGAAGCGGAGGACTTACCGGGCCCAGGTTAAGGAATCCATGTTTCCTGGCCAGCCTGTCAGCCTCCTGGGGCCCCGCAGGGACAAGCACAGCCCAGGTGTTGGTGTAAATATGCTGGGCCAGCACCTCCTGAGCCAGGAGAGCAAGGGCAACCACCAGAGTCCAGAGCAGCAGCAGCGAGCAGGGCCTCAGATCCATCAGAGAATCGGGGTTCCTAGAGCCAGGCAGCAGGAAGGTCCCAGGAGTGGCAGGTCCAGCAGCCTCCCAGTGTCAGCACTCCAAGGCGTGCTGGCCTCTCTGCCCAGCTGGTCCCCACTCAGCCCAAGACCTCATGGGGCTGAGCCCACAACAGCACAGGAACAGGCCGTCTGGGACTGCAGCGTGATCTGCAAAGAGACGGGGCAGTAGTCAGGCCCGGGGTACCTCTCCTCAGACACAAGGAGGCCAGGCTGCACTGCGCTGAGCCCTGGTTCTGGCATCCAGCAAGGGGGCCCTGGCACACAGCACACAGACTGCCGAGGAGGTGCCCAGCTCAGCAGGGAGTCCAGCACGCCTGCCCTGGCACTGAGCTGCTGTTTACCTTGCCTGTTGCCCAATGTTTGCTTGCAAACACGGGAAACCAACTGAGAGGGAAGGAGGGCACTGAAGGAGATGGAAAGGCAAGGCAAGGGACACTGCTTCTCCTGCTGCCACTACTCCTGCTCCAGCTGGGTTGGGAATGTCTTGGCACAGAGCTGAGAGCAACCAGGATGGAAGGCTTGCCTCTCCAGTCTCAAAGGGACACTACACATGTCCCCAGGTGTTGTGTGAGGAACCCCAACTAAATGAGACACTGGAAGGAGGAAAGCCCCGGAGAGGCCCTGCTCGGCAGTTAGCAGACCCCGGCCCCACACCTCCACAGCCATCGGCCAGGCCGTGTCTGGCAGCTGTGCCACATGCTGCACTGCCTGTCACCAGCAGCGGCTCTGCTCTGTCCTTCCTCCGGAGCACAACATGGTGACACCGGTGTGACTCATCTTCATAGCAGGGAGGAAACCGGGACCAGGGAAAGAGGGACACGCCATCAGCCTCCAGCACAAACCCACAGGGATGTCTGGGGACCTCTCACACCCCGTGGGAGAGCAAAACCAAGAAGTTGGTGGGAA
Source organism: Scytalopus superciliaris (assembly GCA_013400415.1). Taxonomy (NCBI): domain Eukaryota; kingdom Metazoa; phylum Chordata; class Aves; order Passeriformes; family Rhinocryptidae; genus Scytalopus; species Scytalopus superciliaris. Next base: position 18,371 of record VXBX01005217.1, on the reverse strand, counting down.
CAGAGTAAGGAGTGACCCATCCAGCTCCAGGGAGCCCACGACACGATGGTGCCAGGGCGAGCTCCACACACAGAACTCCATAAGGGCTGTGGAATATGTGGTCACGCTTCAGAGACAGCGGGAAAGGTGAGAGCCAGCAGTGCCCAGAGGAGCCCCGTCCCCTCGGCCAGCAGCGGCCACAGCGAACCGGGAGGGAGCCTGCGGCGCCGCCGTCGGGGAGAGAGCGCTCGGGGCCGCGGGCTGCGGCACAGACGGTGCTGTGACTCTGACACAGAGAGGCTTCCCCCGGGCCACCAGCCCCTCAGCCAGCACGGGCCGCCCCGTCCAGGCCCCCCGCGCAGCCCGTGCCGGGGCCCGCGGCAGTCCCCCGTGGGAAAGGCTCCCGGAGCACCCGGGGACGGGGAAAAGCCGCCGCAGGAGCAGAGGGCAGCACGCAGCGACAAGGGGACGCTGTCTGCCATGGCCCATCTCCGTGCCAGCACCGGGCCCCGGCCCGGGCAGTCTGCCGTGCCTGGCTGGCCCCGGTGCCGGCCGCCGCCCCGCTCCACGTGGGGACGGCCCTGCCCCGGGAGAAGAGCCCGGACCCCGCCGAGGCCTCCGCGCCGGGCCCGCCGGGCCGGGGCCGCCCGGACGCCGC